>CM060948.1:262494152-262611652 GCA_030765055.1 Mantis religiosa
TAAGGTTTAAATTTAAATACTTTTCTTCCATTAAACCTAAATTTACATCCCTAAGACACACGAGGGAGACTAGAAACTAAGGTTCCAAAGCCTGCAGTGAAACGTGTATATAATATTTCATACAAACAATACATCCAGCTGCCAGCACATATATTACCCATGTTAGTTTTTGGCATAGACCCCATGTCGGTTTAGGCGCTTTTCGCTTCGATCAACGATTTTAAATATCCCCATTCCCCAGGTAAAACTCATCTGATTACGTATTCAGCCATGTTGTCGCGAAGTGCTTCAATTCTTAATCCGAAGCGAATGGCCGGCTTCCCTAGGTGCTCCTTCAAGTGAGAAAAAAAGGCAAAGTCTGTGAAGTGTGTGATCGACGATATCGCACTGCTGTTTCAATTGCGTAGTGATTTTCTGGGATTTGTGAAGTTGTGCGTTACCAAGAAGAAAGGTGATGTCCTCGGTGAGTAGTCCCAGCCGTTTCCTACTGAATGCTTCGCGTAATCGCGTCTAGGTATCCAGTATCGGTCAGCAGCCACAGACACTCTTTCCAACAACTCCGCGAGTACGACAACCGCGCTGTCCCAAAATGCTCTAATCATTACCTTCCCGTTAGATGGCATCACTTTAAAACTTCTTTGGAGAGGAGTGGTGTTTCCACTCTATTTCTGGGGCCGTACTACTGGATCCATGTTTCGTCATCCCTGACTTTATAATGAAGAAAACGGCTCCCTTGCGTGTAGAACCGTTGCAAAACTTGCACACTTGCATCCATGCGCTTCTCCTTATGTTGGTTGGACGGATCGTGGAACCCAACAGAACATACTTTCCGGTACTGCAGAATATCATGAACAATGTACCGAACGCCTCCTACTGTCATTTCCAATTCAACGTCATAAGTCGAAACATCACCCTCTTTTGCTTTGAATCAGCTCCTCCACGCGTACTGTGTTGGAGTCTGTTTGTCTTATTGGGTCGGCCACTGCGGTCCTCGTCGATAACGTTTTCTCTATTGGCCGCAAACTGTAGACACCGTTCTGCGACATACTGACGAGGCTGTACAATCTACAATCCAGTACAAGCCGCTGTTGGGTTTCAGTCGCGGCTATACGTCTTCTGATTTCTTCGCGGCAGATTTCTTCGCGAGACCAGTTTTCCAAGTGATTTGTAATTTGTATTAATTTACAACTAACGCTATAGATGAAGGGTGGCTGAAATGTTGCGTAGTTATCAACTTATATATCAGAATTACTACACAGTGCTAATTTATGGATGGTCAGAAACGTTCCAGTGAACGTAGAGAACTCTGAGGACTCCGCCGGATTTTCTTAATCCTTCGCATGCATTTCTTTTCTCCCGCACGTTGAGTGTTTGTTACCTAACAGTTTTTCGGTTCGCCCGTCAGACTTCGGTCGTGCTGTCTCTGTCTACCTATAGTGGTTAGGAATAGCACCACCGTCATTGCTTTGATCTAGTTTTGTTCCTTCTAAAATCACATACTGAGCTGTGCTTAGTAAGTTCATGTGTGAGGTGCACTTCCTTGGTACGTTTCCCCACATTATTGACAAAAGCGTTATGGAACTGGCTTTGGGCTTCACATTTCTGGCGATGATCTTTTGTTCCCACTCAATCTGTTGTGTGTCAGCTCGCTTTAATTAATTGCAAATGTGTATTACTAAGTACTGTGCGTAAATTAATTGCAAATGTGTCTTATTAAGTTTCTGATCCAATTTATTGGCAGTTAATTTTTTTAATAAACCCTATTCGTTTTACCCAGGTATTGAGTAAAAATATAACCTTTCTGCAACAAGAGAATGACTAAAAAATGAATATCTGAAATGTTCGGAAAGATGCTTCGGTATCGGAATATGTAAATCTGAATACGAGATTTGCTGACAGAAAGCTAAGCATATTACCACATTAACGGAGGTGCTTATGCGCAACTTCGGAAACTCCCGCTAAACCCTTTCCTAATTTCACATTTTACTCGTCTTGCTTGCAACTTGTCCTTTCCCGTGTAAAATGATATTTAAAATAGAGCAGAGGTTGAATAATGTAATGAGGAAAATGAGAAGAAATGTTTGAGGCACTGGTTAAGAAGAAATTGTTTACTCAAAGTTTTGGGGAAGAAAAGAATACCCGATAACTCACTTGGTTCTAAATTAATTGTTCTTTCACACTAACCGTGTGTAGGACACACTATGAAATTGTACCTAATAGTCGTCCGAACTATAAAGCTCGGCCCTTAAAGTACTTACAGCAGAGTAAGTCGCCATTAAGGAGAACTCATAGTGGTTTACCAGGAAACATACGAGTCAGTTTGAGAATTTAATGGCATGTTGGCATGTTGGCCAATGGTTTAGAGCGGCTGGACGGAGACCAGAAGATCCGTGGTTCAAATCCCGGCTATGGCATTGAATTTCTCAGTCTGGCTCTACCCTTTCAACTCACTTGGTTCTTTGAAAAAAAAATCATGATTTAGAAGCCTAACCTGTCAAAAATTGCACATCCTTCTGCAAAACTAACAACAAAATATCGATAAGGAAACGAACATGTTAATAAAACAGAATATGAAGGTAAACACCATCAAGCATATATTCGTGATGTCACCTTTATTATTTTGAACTTATAGTTCTCTGGAAGCTAGCCCCGTACTATGACAGCCTTGAAAACACATTGCCAACCACAAATTACATTTTCGTAATTTGAATTCTTCGGACGAGTAAAGGGGCACTTCATCACACAGCTAAATTACTCGAATGGACTACAGACGATTGTTTACCGCTTCAGTAGAAGATGCAATAATTAAAAGTGTAACATTCTAGCCTGTCTCGATGAAGACGCATTACCTGTTTCTTTTGCACGACTGCGGTCCGTCTTGTTGAAGTACTGCTTCCAGTGGCGGCTCTTCCATTCTGAGTTCACGGTTCAACGTAGTTTATAAAGGTTCAATACTGCATACAAGACGCATGTTAAGCCCAGCATTTACAAGAGTTTTGTCCGCACCTTCAAATTCTAACTCATGGTAAAATTTCTGATGTGTTACATTCAATCTTTCACAAATTAATTTTAAGAAATATTATTTCTCTGTCTGCATCTTGCTGATCATTATAAACTGCATTATTCACTTATTTTACACATTCGTTGCATGTATAAAAACTCTACAAAATAATTTATTTAACATAAGTTGTAACCTTTAACGATGTATACGTTTTTGTGTAATGTTTTTCTTAGCATTTACACTTCGCCAATTATAGAAAGGTCACTTAGAATACAAAAGAAAAAAATGGCATCACAAGCTATTCGCAGAAAATTCAAGATATCTACTCGTTTGCCTTATTTTAAACATGTGGTAATTAGTAATGATTATGACTGCTTTTGAGGAAATCAAAATAGCAAGTTATGTGAAAGACAGTTTAGATAGGGGATTTTTTTCTTTAAATTTTCGGTTTTCATTTCTAAAAGATGCTGAAATTAACACCGGGTTTGGTTTTGTAGTTAAGCTCTTCGTACACACACACACACACACACACACACACACACACACACACATACACACACACAGAGAAACAGAGACAAACAAAGAGTCAAATACAGACACACATATCGAATATTGCCTGTGACTACAAAGATAGACTTTTATCTAAACAGAATCTTTGAATCCAGGGTGTCTCAAAACGTGTGTTTCAATAAGTTTTCGGTATCCAGCTTTTGGATGGAATGTAATATTTTTCCACTCATTCCAAAGTAGTAGAAAGGGTAAACAGAACATAAAGGAGCATCTGCTCATATTTAAAAGAATTATAACATCATTTTTTTCTCCTTCATATCTTTTTGTAACTCCAAATTGCAACATCCAGCAGCGGAAATCAATGTCGGAAAATTCTGGCCAAGTGGCACGCAAGACATAGTTTCTCTCCAGCATACGATATGGCCTGGCGTTGAACCTTTAACATCTACTTCTTAGGAAAGTAAACAGTAGAAGAAAACTGTATAATAAGGCATCATGCATCGTTGACAAAATTGAATCCCCGGCTTCGATCTGCTTATATCGTGCATTTTAAGTTCCGCAACTGAAAAAGTTGTTAGTCATAATTACATACAAACTGGGCCTCTGTGTTTGAATATCTACATATGTTTGTATCACCTATTCCAAATATTATATATTAACTCCATTACGAAAGAGTACAATAAAATTTATGTAAGAACATAGAATTTGACTTCATGAATTGACAATTATTATTATCAAAGAAGCTATTTCTTTGTATTGTAGGTATTTCTGCACTGTCATTTCTAATACACATGCACTATATGATAAGACGACTTTCTTCATCTTGTGCACTTCTCTCTTGCACTTCCTCTTGTCCTGAAAACTCCAAAAGAAGTGGTCGGCCACTCTGACTTCGGGATATTTTGTGGTTCCCACGTCGGCAGGCAAATGCTGAGTTACATCCTTTTCTGCCACAAATTTCTCGTCCATATTTCCGTTTCTCTGTTTTATCTGAACATGATCCATGGTTGTAGGACTAGGAGACGGCGATTGGTGTGTGGCGGTAGATCAATGAAATTTCCTGGCTGTTGGCTGGTCAGCTGTAGCCCTTTTCTGGATGCTTCACAGCCCGGAAGGCAGAATCGTGCTGAAATCAGGAGTGATGTTATCCTGGAATAGTTATGGACCCCGTCCTTGCTAGCGCACATCGTCCTCCAGATCTGGTCATCGTATAAGGTCTCCCCGTCATCTCTTACTCCCATGGATCACGTTAGAAGTGCAGAGGATCTACTATGGGCTATTTTCAGTACTGAACTCCAATGCATTAAGGCCCCTTCAACTGAATAGTCTTATTCGCTCTTATAAATGCCAAGATATGACATGTTAGATTGTTAGGTTTCACCCATAGCAACATACAGCGTTTTAATGCTTACAATAGACTCCCCGGGTCAATAGGTAACAATACTGCGAAATCTGTATAACAAACTGCTTCAAAAGTGGTGTTAACATGTGGACCTAGGTGTTGTGTACAAACATGATACGTTGCTAAAATGCTTGAAAAATATGTACTGAGACCTCCCCGGACTGTGTGGCGTGCAGTTTCCGAGACACTGACAAACAGTTGAAGCTATCCTTTCTTCTTTTCCCTTCCTCTCTCCAAGGAGCGAGAGAATCAACAAAGGAATCCTCTTGAATCAACAAGTGCCTAAGGAATTGTGTGATGCGTTGTCGGAATGCGACGTTTCGACGGGAAACAAAAGAACAAACAATGTTGTTGGTCTTGTCTTGTTTTCCCTTCTCTTCTTTTGTTTTAACACTCTCCACCTGGCCCCTGCACTAGATGCCTGCACGTCAGCAAGTCTATCTGTTTCGCGAGAAACAAAAGAGATCGATGTCACACTCACACAAAGGGACCTCCAATTCATTCATTGTCCTGGAAGGCAGCGCTCATTGATGCAATCATCACTCCCAGCGTGTCCTATATATAGGAGGGGACAATTGGAGACTTTATTCTCCTGGCTGCTGGCACCGTTGTCTAAGTTTAGATGCCGCTCTCTCTGCACGCCTTGGAACTTGTTACAAAGTAACCTGCTCCATTGTCACAACGCAATTAACGCAGGAATGCATTTGTTTCTGCAAATAAATTGTAGCCTTTGTGGATTCGCTTCATAAAGATATGACCTTCCTCATATTTCAAGATAGGTGTCATGCTTCGTTACCATCTTATTCGCTGTTCATCTGGAACTATATAAATAAACATACATATGTCTGCAGGAATTGTATAGTTTCTAGATTATGTTTGGCCCATAATTTCTGACTTTTTCTTCAAGTAACATTTTGTGTTTTGGTAATGCGTTTTATGTTATTCAATAGGGAATTATGGGTTCTACATACTAGTGAGTATATCTTTTGTATGTTTAAATACAGTTTGTCCTTTTCAGGTTAATAAAATGGTGTGTCAAATCGGTAATAAAGAGTATTTTATTGACTTGAAAATAACAAACAGTACATAAGCGTACAAACAATGAACACATATGTTGTAAACCACACAATTCTCTGTGGAATAACATAAATGGCATTGCTAAAACATGTTATTTTACACACAAATCTTGCACTTAAATAAAACGCCAGAATTTAAGGTCCTACCCATTAAAATATAGCATTATCTCTGATAATTTCGTCGCATGATTAACATTTTGTGAGAACTATAATACTTAGGGTGTGATATGTAACTTTTGAAAGGACAGAGTGTTGATACCGAAATTATTGTTTGCAGGAGCAAAGAATAATGATAGACGTAAAAGGAATGTTGATTCTTTGTGAGACCAAGCCCCAAGGCCAGTTTAGTTGGGGAAACTGTTTATAACAATGCCATGAATGAAAGGAACAGTGACCTTAGAAGGTTTCTAAAGGAATTGTCACTTGACATACATGAATAGGGTATTCTTCGAATCGTTTACAATGGCGACCAAAACAGCCACAAAAGGACTTTGTTTAAAAAGGAATTTGGAGAGTGAAAGTGATATATAAAGATACACACGCGCGCAAAGGTGGTCAAGCACTCTTCGGCTTGTCGCCGATGAAGGCGGGTGCGCGGCTAGAAAGACATCATAAACATTTATCCGGCGTGTAGCCGATATCGGGAAGAGTCAGACGTGAAGCCTATTAGGGTGGTCAACTTGTTCGGTCTTGAATATTTGTCAGGTCATCAAAATTTATCGAGAAATATAATTAGCATTCAGTCACTATAAACCGTGATTGGTAACCCTCAGTCGGCAGCTTCCATTTCGAGGTTTGAAATAAGAAGCAGTGAATAAATAATTTGGAAACGGGCATTCCAGTGTTGTAAACTTTCCTTCTCACACACATCCACGCATACCCTGAGAGAAACCTCATTGCTCGCCGACTTCTGTGATAGCCACCATAATCATTTTTGCATCAAATTGGCGTTCCAACGTGGAACTTGTGTACACCCATAAGCAATACTGTTTCAGTGTAATACATACTGATATAAGTTTTAAGATTTTTTGTAAATATATCTCGAGAGATAATTCCAGAAATTTTAATGTGCAAAGAAGAAAACACATATATAAAAAGCAACATGAAGGAAAAATAATTGTTACATCTTTTGTTTTAAACAAGCGGTGGAGAGTATTAGAAACAGGCATAAGTGGTAGTTAAGCTCTAGATTTCTCCAAAAGTATTACTTTTTACAACTGAAAGCCTTTTATGACTTCTGTAAAATGTTCTTTACATTAACCAGTGGGCATAGCTTTTGTACAGTTGAAAATATAAGTGAATCAAAAATAGAAACTATAGATAAGAGATTGGAGATAAGTCTTCTAGTTTGAGAGAGGATTATAGAAACCATAATTATTTATAACATACTCTAACCTTTTAGCATTATCTGACGTTTAATCTTCATAAGGATATCCGTTCCGTTCAGCTTGTTTCAACTAAGGACTGATTTAATCGAAATATCAGATAGTTTTGTTAGCTTTCACGATTTACAGTGATACAGTAATACAAACAGCACCTAAGGTGCCCAAATATCTGTATATAACATCAATGTTATATATGTGTTTCTAATATAAACATGGCTGAACATGTAAATGCAAGTTCAAAATTATATATATATATATATATATATATATATATATATATATATAATATATATATTAAAACAGTCCATTTATTAAATTGATTCTCAGTCCAAGATATCTTCAGTCTTTATCTCAGAACATAGTATAACTGTGTTAAAACACAACTTTAAAAGAGCAGATATGTTAACAAACTAAACACACAGTCAAAAGAAGCAAAGCATTGAGTCAAAGAGAATATAGTGGCGCTCTTTACTTAGATGATCGAGTATAGATATGTCTACCCTGGCCAGTCAAAGAACTTGTTGAACATATGCTTACAGAATTCTGAGTATTTTGAGCATTCTGAGCAATTCTGAGCCCAGCTGCAGAAAGAAAATTGGTGCAGCAGTGAATACCCATTTTATTTTGTCAGTTCCCTTTCAGATACAGAGAAGTGTCATTGGAGAGAGGGACAACTTTTAGCTACTGAATGAAGTATCTGTGTTTCATAAATTAGTTTTGTTCTATGAAAGATTAATTACATTTAAATGTGACGGAATTTGCTAAATAAGATCAGTTAAAGCAGTGTCTCAAAATTTTCGGTGGACACTGTGTACCCTTTTACTCCTGATGCTTTGCCGCGATTGAACGTACTCTAATATTTGTATGTTCTATCAAAAAACGTTCTCTTACTCCGATTTCCATTCTATCGGAGTTAGATTGATCGTTATCGAGAAAGGAAAGTTGGTTTGTAAGAATTGGTTTAATTAAATGCAATTCTAGTCTGTCTTATTGTTCCACCGCTCTCCTAAAACTAATCACTCTCTTTCCACAATCTTTATTCTTCATGTAAAGATTCAATATTTACTTCATTCTGTTCAATCTCTTAGGTCTTTACCCTTCATCTTCATCTTCAAAATTTACCATACGCTATAATTATTGTAAGTTTTCATTAGCTCTTTAAAATAAATATTCTTATATTGTTATATCGATGTAATTGCTGTGGTTTATTACTCCTCAAGTAGTTTTTCCCCTTCATGTTGGTTTTCTCATTGTTATAGGAAAAATAACGTTGTATCATATTACTTTTTATGTTTCCTCTGCTCATTTTTCTGCGTATACTTCGATATTACTTGTTATTTTAGTTAATTGATGGAAATTAATAATTTCTCCACACTAGCCGTACATAGGCTACCGGGGAAATATACGAGTCAACTGGAGAATTTAATGTCAGGACGGCACTTTGACCATGGTAGCTCAAAGGTTAAGAGCGACTGGACGGAAACCAGGAGATCCGTGGTTCAAATCCCGGCCATGGCATTGAATTTTTCATGTTGACTCTATCCAAAAAAAAAAAAACTACTTGTTATTTTTCATCCCTTAAGATATTTTATTTTATTTTTGAAACAATTATGATGTTTTTCGATGGTATACCAGCAGTGCTTTATCCTCTTGTTAGTTTTTTTTTTTTTATTATTATTTGTTAATATTACTGTCGTCTTTGGGTGAAGATAAACCTTTATAAAGTATTATATTTGCTGGCAAATTAGTATTATTAATGAAGTTCATCATGTAGTCTAGCACTTAGAATTGTCTTGAAGGTTTGTAGAGGTAGACGAATTAGAAGAGAAAGTTGCATGATGTAAAATGCTCGACATGCTGGCTCAAGCGGTAGAACCGCACACCCAGAGAGCCAATATCCAAACCCTGGCATTGAAGTTTTCAAGGCCGATTTAAGGTTCATGCTTTTTGGTTTGCCCTTACAATTTAACACTCAATTCATTTGAGCACTATTGCACCCATTTGTTTCACGTTTCTACACACCGTTTCCGTCAAAAGAAGCGTTAAACACTGCGTGTGTGTGTGTGTGTGTGTGTGTGAGAGAGAGAGAGAGAGAGAGAGAGAGAGAGAGAGAGAGAGAGAGAAGAGAGGAGATAAAGGCGGAAGAGGTGATACGCAAGAGTGGGGAAGAGAGGGCGAGAGTAAGTTATTAGGGAGAGAAGGTAGAGGAAGGGAGAAGAAGGGGACTGAAAGGGAGAGAATCCAAGAGTGGGGAAGAGAGAGAGAGTAAATTAAGGTGAAGCGTAAGGTAGGTGAAGGGAGGAGAACGAATCTCCGCAATCAGTTCAGTAAGGCGAACAGAGCTGTAGGTTTTGCTAGTAAATCTTTTGGAAATAAACTAAACTGAAAATGTGTTACTTCAAGGAGGAAAAAAAGGTCTATTGTTATTCAGCAAATTAATTTAAAAGACACCGAATCCTAATTCCGCTATGTTCCGCTCTGTCGCAGCCTAATGTTTTTGGATGCTGTTGTCCACCATCGTCATTTAAAACAAGCGGAAATGACGTGATTTGTCAATGTCCATGGAACAAAAAACCCGAGACGTTGTTTCAATATTTCCAACGTGTTTAAAAGTACAATAAATAAAGGTGTTAATTGACCGACTACGAGAGGGCGCTATGCCAAGCCATTGTGTTGGCTTTTGTTTCCGCAGAGCTAAACGACGCGGTCTCATTCATCAGGATCGGATCTCAACGACAAAAGGTTTCTATCACGTTGACAGACGACTGGCTGAGGATAATTCCTCCTACTCCATCTCACGGGCCGCCGCCAAAACCACAGTCACGCGAAATTTGTCACGAGAGTTTAAAATTATCTCCCACTTACAATGGCGGCAATACATTGTTTTGCATGCTAAATAGCATGTAGCGGTGGACGACATTGCGAAATGGGCTCTGGGGTAGAATTTCGGACCGAGCCCAATTAAAAAAAGAACATTGTCATGCTCAGTTCCTGGCCTTTATTTATGCGACGAGGTCAGATTTAGCACAACACTCGCAACCTGACTACAAACAAGAAATGGTTCTTACCCTGTGCATATACTCTTCATGTTCTAATTTCAGTTTCCCCTTGCGCTTTCATTAGCTGCTTGAAACATAGCCACCCATCTGGAATGTGAATTATTTCTTCATTTAAGGTCAGCTAAACCCGCAAATCGCTCGCGTTATAGCTCAAACTGCAGTTCTTTTTTTCTCTTCTACTTCCCTTCTTTGCACTAATTGTTGACACAAATTAAAACAGAAGCAACTTTTTGATGTGCTACACCCACATAATTTTCTCTATCCACTATCCCTATCTTTACGGCTCTGCAAACTATTATTAAAAACGCTTATCTTCTTCATGTTACCTGAAACAAACCTTAACAGATACAGTTTAATGACAAACTACGTCATGGGTACAAGGGAATAGAGGACACTGGATTGATAGCGAGATGTTGATTCCGAAATTAGGGATTCAGTAAATTAGATATGAACATGGGGTATATTTGTTAAATGTGAACAGGATGTTAGTTTAGTAATTCACAATGAGGTAAGGAAGGCATCGTCGCGGGCGGTCCATCTGGTTGACACTTGGGTAAAGTGGCTTTCTTAGGTCCTTCCTTAGTAATTGATGACCGTAGCAAAAGATACAAACGTTCACTTGTAACAAAAGGTCGATCTTAGTAAGGGTATTCTGGTGTGAATAACACAGTTTCCTTGAAAGGATTCACACAGATCTGGACTGCCCGTCCAGGAGGACAGATGTGATTCGAGAAAGAACGTATCCGTTCCTGCGTAAATCACGAATTAAGTGTTATCACGTAATCTGCGTTGCATATACGGTAACTGCAGACATTAATATAGATTGGTTTCCCTTAGTCGACAACTTTACGATTTACATAATTAAAAAGAGAAGCAGTCACTATGCACTTTAACCTTGATTCCAGTGTTATCAGTGTCATCCTTACACCTAGATATACTCACTGGGAGAAAGCCTTTGCTCAAGACTGAGGCTAGACCGCTCATTGCTTCAAATTTCATAACGTTACCGGGAAATCAAGTTTATGACTTGTTTAATGACCGTTTTTTTTATAATCGCATAAATCATGAAGTTGCCGACAAAGGTACATCAATATATATTAATGTCTGGCGTTACCGTATGTGAAACGTATGGTACGCGATAAAACTTAATTCGCACTTTACGCAGGAACAGATACGTTCCTCCTCGGATCACGTCTGCCCTCCTGGGCAGACAGTCCAGCTGTGTGTGAATTCTTTCAAGAAAACTGTGTTATTTACACTAGAATACCCTTACTCAAGTCGACCTTTTGTTACAAATGGACTTTTGTATCTTTAGTTACCGTCATCAGTTACTAAGGAAGGACCTAAGAAAACCACTTTACCCAAGTGTCGACCAGATGGACCGCCCGCGACGATGCCTTTCTGCCAGTGAACTGCTAACCCAACAAACATCCTGTTTTACATTTAAAGAATATTTCCAATGTTTGTATCTAATCTATTATGATTCTTAATTTACTGAATCCACAATTTTGGTATCAATGTTAAAAGCGTAACGCAAAATGCTGGCCTTGAGACTCAGTTAATGTTCAAAATTCCTTCCGAATGAAGAGAACTTCATAAGCTATTCCTAGAAAACTAAAGGCCTACGTATTGTTTGACTGAAATATATTAATAAAGACCGTTAAAGCTATTTTAAAGAAAATTAAAGGCATAGAAAAAAATTCCATGAAAGTGTGGATTAGGGAGGGAGACGTAAAAGTTCCGTCGCTAGGTTCTTGATCGCAACAATGTCAGTCTATATGCAACTACCATACTATCATGTATGTGTGTTTATGTGTTACTGTAGATGATGAAGAGAACTATTTTTACCTAAAATGCGTAATAACGAGAGTAATTAGAACTCTAATGGTATAGCCTATGCAGTTCATATTAGTGATTATGTGATGGTTATACAATGGATCAGAATGTCTTTCGCAATGCGACCTACGTAGCCTACTATCACCGGGAAGAAGGGATGGAATGAAGCCTAGCAGACTTTAATTGCTGCGTTGTATAAGTTCATTTAATAAGTCAGGTAGTTCATATCCTGAGGAGTGTGTAAATTTGGTTTAATCATTATATTAAAATGCTGTCACAAATGAACTAAGCTATGTTTTTTATTGCACTTCATTGGATCACTCTGTATACAAATGAAGACACTTCAACTGATTCTGTTGTAAATAGACCTTTGAGAGCGTCCTCGACGTATGTGTCTTGAATTTCTCTTCAGTGAAATAGGTTGATGAACTTGGTTCCACGTTAACTTTCGGAAAAAAACAAGATACACCTCTAGTAAATGGAGAAGAAAATGATGTTGCTTATTTCGAAAAGAGCTAGGAAGCGGCAGGTTCATAAAGACGCGGGTGTGTGTGTGTACTTATTTACGCGACAGGGTGTAAACAATGGCTGGCAGGGTGGTGCGATGAGCTGCACATGTGCCACCTCACGGCACGCATGCAACTGAGTTTCATCTATTCCAGGAGTGCGTTTTCTTATGTTAGCACCAAAGCCCTACCAGTATTCTATAAAAAATATGCAAACTTTGTTTCCACATTTCAAAATTTAATTCAAATAATGTCACACAAGATAAAAGGAAAAATAAAATAAAATATTTATATTAATACCCTGCTGTTTGCGGATGACCAAATATTGATTCATCGGAATGAAAATCAACTGCAAAAATCAATGTATATTCCAAATAATATATTACAAAGCTATAATTTTAAAATATCAGAAGAAAAAACAAAAATTATGGCTTTTAAAGTAAATTATAATGTAAGATCAAAAATTATTTTAGGAAATAGGATTTTAGAACAAATATTGAGTTTCAAATATTTAAGATGTAACATAAGTTTTAGAAACAATGCTGATATAGAATAAAACATAAACAAATTCCGAGCAATATGCGGGAGAATCCAAAGAACTTTCAAAAACAGAGTGAGAAGGGATACAAAAATGAAAATGTATAAAATAATGGCTATTCCAACTTTACTATATGGAAGGGAAACCTGCGTGCCAACACAAAAGGATTGAAATAAAATACAGACTGCAGAAATGAAAATTTTAAGAAGTGTTAAAGGTTGTATAATATTGGACAAAATAAGAAATGAGGATATTAGAAATGAATTAGAAACCAAACCAATTGATATTAAAAATAAGTTGGCGAGCAAAGTTCCACGTTGGGACGACAGTTTGAAGCAATGTTATTGGCGAGCAGTTCCACGTTGGCAGTTTGAAACAAATTGTGTTTAGCTCAGGGTAAAGCAATGAGGTTTCTCTCTGGGTATGCGTGGATATGTATGAGAAGGATGGTTTTAATGACACTGGAATGCTCGTTTCAAACTGGTTTAATGATTGCTTCTTTTTCTCAGAACATCGAACTTGAAGTTGCCGACCAAGGATTGCCAATATCACTGTTTAAGTTACTGAAGGCGGAATGCTTATTACTCGATAATACTTAATTAGTTACGTATAAACCGACAGATATCTTCTCTCATCACTTCTGGTCTGCCCTCGACCAAGACAGAACCAGATAACTACCCTATTCGACCTCACGCCAAAGATTGATTGTCCTCACAGCTGCGCGTGAGTGTATAGCTTTCACTTTCTCGAAGCCCTTTATACACACAAAGATTCCCTTTGTAACAATCTTGTCCATTGTCATTATTAGGGTCCGAAGAATGCCGTATTCAACAAAGTCAAGTGCTATCCCTTAGAATTCTTTTTTTCTCGTGTCTTTTGTTACACAACTCAACCAACTGCACCTGTTCGTGTCGTAACAAACATATAAGACTCCTTTGAAATCCATTACGATTCTTTATACATTGCACCCCTTAATTTCGGTATCACAATCCATGACAAAATATCACAACGAAGGCAAAAATGGCATGAACATATATTAAGAATGGAGGATAGAAGATATCCAAGTGCAGTACTATACTATAATCCAAAAGGAAGAAGAGACACAGGACGACCTAGGAAACGCTGGAGAGATCTATGAACCCGGAACGCGCGATATGCCCAAACCATGGAGTGAAGAAGAAGAACAAGATATAAGCTAGCTCATTCCAAGTAAAAAACACCAGTCTTTTAGAATGAATTAAAATTTTAAAAGGAGTCAAAACAACTCTCACAGTCACACAAATGAGGCTTATGCCAAAATCGATGCACAAGATCGCTTGTCATACATTACTTACCGGTTACCTAAGGTTACAGTGAAATAAAAATATATACGAAACTGCGCCATGAAGTAAACTGGATATATAATAGTTATTAGTAAAATAATATCCTGCTTCAACTTTTTAAATAACCTTTAATCTGCTCCTCATTTTTCCTGAATTTTATATAACCCACAAACAATAAGAGGGACGCGCTAACCTGTTGAAGGAGAAAATAAAATATGCAGTTTATATTTATTCAAGTATTAACTGTTTCTGAGCTTTTCTATCCAGAATCTGTTTCTCTTCCTTTTTTATATCTTGTGCTAAATACTTAAAACATTGAATTATACATAAACAGAATCACCTTGCATATAACTTAAATCATGTTGTTTAACTGTAAAAGATTTTTAGTTAATCATCTCGTGATTAACCTAAAGTGTATAAAACTGTGGCGGTTTATCAAGAGTGTGTTATAATATGGTTGGCTATATTCTGATAGTTGTATAAGAAAAATGATGTGACTGTTGTACATAAGCTTTTCATTCTGTTTACTTCGGCATGCTTCATGATATTTCCCTGGGGATTAACTATTTACCAGTTCCACTAGGTTATAGCTTTTAGTTCTCCATGTACTTGCCATTTAATGTTAGAAACACTGAACCCGAAATGGGCTTTTCAGTTTGCCACAATCAGCTACACTCATTTCCGGACAGAAAACTTTATGAGGGAGTGTTTCCAAATTCTGATCATTCAGATATGTTTTACATGCAATCCTTAACACGGGAAGGGAAATAAAGCCAGTGGTCCTCAGTCAGAGAACCTCACACCTGATAAACAGGCTCTGGAGCAAAATTAAGCAGTCTTTGACTCCAATATAGAATAGGACTCAACTGTTTAACTGTAGAAGTTAAACGGTGTCCATAAATAAATAAAACCTGAAATTTTCACCGGCTCGTCAGCATGTTGTCCCGTAATACTGTGTTGAAGCAGGACTCTAAGAGCTGAGACATGTTATGACAAACTTGCGATTCGGTTTCTTACGCAGAAATTATGCAGTAACATGCAGGGTTTGTTATATAAATAGTAACAACGGCTACACCTTGAAACTGATAGTTTTGATATATCAAACACTTGAAATGATAATTTTCGGGAGAGTTAGGAGTCTTCTAAAATAATATACAACTTTTTTAAAATCTTTACTGCTGTTAGAAAATCGTGTTGCAATGTATTATAGATCGCAAAATGTACCTATTCCTTTCAAGTAGTTCCCGAGAACGTATCTTCTCAAATTTAGAAAAAAAGTAGTTGATTTATGACTAATAAAGCCTTACTAATTTTCCACGATTAGTAGATAAATGTGTTCTGATAAATCGAGTTAAACCGTGTACAGACTTGTTCAGTAGTTCAGTAACACAAAGTGTATTTGTAATGCTTCTCCATGGAGACCAGAGTGCAAAATCTATGCATTATTTCTGTTGACACCCCCGGAAGACATTTTCTGTTGACACTCCCGGAAGACATTTTCTGTTGTGTATTAATGCATTACTTTCTATTGATATTTAAGAATCATTTATTGCAATGTCCAGAATATGCAAATTTTAAAATATATACATTAAATATGCTAGATAGGGCGAACATTTTAAACCACAAATCTTCGACCTTCTGTGCAGTCTCCTTAGGCCCCCTATTCCTTTCTCATCTTAGTCTCTAGATCTACTGGCGGTTGCTAAGATAACTCCAAAAACAAAAGTATGTTTCCTTCTTTATATTTCCTTTTCATCTTTTGAAAGGAGAATTTACAACTGGGTGACTAGGGTCAGACGTCTTTCGAGGAGCACAGGATCCAGGTACCAATACCTGGTATGAGGGTGAACTAGTGAAAATGTCTTTGCAGTGGATGAAAGGAAAACTGATCATGGAGCATTGATGGAATAAATGGTGGAAGGGTTATATTCTAACAGGCGATGTTTCCAGATTAAGTCGTTTCTGTCAATCTAGACACTAGCACTTGCACTCGAACTACGGATGTTTCATACAATCAAAGTTAAAATGAAATGTGTAGTGTTCAACGCCCGCTTTTAGTACATGTGGCACTGCAGGCGGTGACACTGATGATACATGAGATGAAGATGGAGCACCGGTGGAATGAGATGGCGGGACAAACTGGAGATATCGGAGAAAACTCGTCCCAGAGATGTGTTTTCCACCACAAATCTCACTTTACAGTCGCCTGGGATTGAACTCAGCCACTGCGCGGCCTCTACAATCAAAATTAGTTGTTTTGTAACAATTGACATACCTACGTTGTTAACTTGCCATTGATTTTAGTTGCCGTCGAACATTGAACGATTCACCTTATCATTGGAAAACGCCACAACAATGGAATAATTTAAGTACATTATTTGTTTTATTTTTTATATACTATAAGTAAAAGTAAAGCAGAATTCGGCCTAATACTATTTCGTTCACTATAAGTGAAACTTCCTTTGGTCAAAGAGAATTAATAATACAGTCCATGAATTATTCATCTATTGATGGCATATTTCATTTCTAACACATTGCTTCTTTTGTCTTCTATAATCATAATACTTCTTATTATGAAAGTCTTCCTCGTTCAACCATTAAAAGTATTTATTTTCTCTAAGGAAGTGAATACTTTGTTTCTTTTTATAGAGAGCATTATACGTTATGTTTTGATGTGAAAAAGTTTTGTTGGCTAAATGGAAAGAAAAATATCTGTAAACAGAAACAATGGGAAATAATATATTTCTATATTGATTAAGATTACTAACCGTGTTGAACTTTATTGCGTTTTGGTAGTCAGATTCTTTTAGGTAATGACAAAGTTAATGGAAGAAACTAGGGAAAAACGTGCGAGGAGTGCTCTTCAGAGCAGTTAATACTGAAAATAGCTTTTGATTGAGATATTTTTATGAACTCTTAGACTGGCAAAAGAAACCGGACATTTCTTTTTGGGGCTAAACGTTTTTAAACGTTTTTGTTTTAAAACGTCTGTTGGAATTTTCATAGGAATTAGTAATCCGTTTTGATGGCGATCTAGAACATAGGCTATTGCAAACATACCTATAGCCGTCATGGATGAGCCCTGAAGGAAAGAATGGAGATCTTTAATAGTATTAAGTATAAATTATAGTATGTAAGTATATTTCAATAGTTGCTATTAAGAAGATAATGCCTCCGAAGTATAATTCTTTGAGTTTGTTACTATTAAACAACTATACGAGATATAATAATCAGGCATAAGAATTCTTAAGCAGTTGGTTTACAAGTGAGCTACACTCATCAAACTACTCGTATCATCAATATATAGAACCCACACAGCAGCGAACTCAGTTGTCACTGACGGCGGGTAAAAGGAATCTCGTGATTGGTCTGCATATGCCAACAGACTGTACTAAGGATGGAGGGGAATTGTTATCCCCGATGTCATAGAGTAAAGTCTAGTAGCAGTTCAACCTAATTTCCTCTCATTCTGGTTTTAAACTTGGAAATTCCATGATTGTCGGTAATGTAAGTTTGTTTAAGGGTTAAGTTCCAATCAGAGAAAGAATTTGATTTATACAACAGAATATGAATCAAATAAATGAAGCATTCATGTACCTGACATATTTTTTCCAAATATTCTGAGTTTAAATTCTCTTATATTTTACTTTGGTCTGACTCTTGCAGGACTCACAATGTTCAGCATGCTCAGGCTCTTTGGAGAGCATCAGCATAAATTCAATAGTAGATTGTCTTCTCTAGATTTGCTCATCAATGAGAGGTATTAAATTTAGACTCATTAGACCTATCGGAATTGATATGAACAAGCTTTTAAACTGCCTTTAAGAATAACAGCCATTTCATGTCCAGCATTCCTTCAGAAAGATACTCATCTGACCGTCGGAGGGATTCGCAAATTAACGGGAAGACTCGCGTATGGAGAGAAGAGAAGCAGCTGTTGCTTGGCAACTAGAGGTAATTCGTTGAAGATGTTACTCGTCTGTTTTCGAGTTTATTCTGTTTGGAGCGGAAGTAGACTGAGACAAAGCCTGTCGGGAGTATATATCTTGGGGCGGAGAAACAAAGCACACTCCGAGTGTCAAACATCCAGAGCATTCTGTTTCTTTTCGCCGCTTGCCTGTCACTTGTCATTGGCCAGGTCCCTCCTCGGCACAAGTTTATTTCCAACTGCTATTCACCCAGAAAAAACTAATTAAAGTTTCTTCGCATGAGTGGCATCAGAAGCTCATACAGCAACATTTCCTCATTGTTGGAATTTATGGTATTAGGTCCGGTTTCTCGGGATATTACCACTTCTTTTGTGTGCCTACATACAATCAAAAACATGACAAAATTAATCACGTTTGATGTCTTAATATATATGGTTATGCTATTTTAACAAACTCTTCCAAACATCTGCTGAATCAAGAGATTTTTGTTATGAAATTGATAACTGGCCATGCAATGCAACTTCTGGACCGTGTGCATCTCTGCTGAGTTGGGAGTACCTCCATCTAAACTTTAATATGAGTAGCATGGAAATTATATATCGCTGAATGGTGTATTAATATATTTACATATACGAGAAAAAGCGATGAATCTTAGCCAGTCTTTAGAACCTCAAATGCAATCCAAATTCCTGCATTAGGAGATGTCAATTAAAATAGTCAGCATCTTTATTTTTGTATTTTCATTTGATTGTGTCATGGGAAACATTGTTTAAATAAGTATCGCGAAAACCTTATTTTGGAATTCCATCATAAATATTGCAACTCCTTGGCCAGAGGCCGCGCCGTGGCTCAGTGGTTAGACCGCTTGGCTCTCACCAAGGCGGCCCGGGTTCAATCCCCGGTGACCACAAGTGAGATTTGTGGCGGACAACACGGCGCTGGGGCGGGTTTTCTCCGGGATCTCCGGTTTCCCTCGCCATTTCATTCCACCGGTGCTCCATCTTCATCTCATGTATCATCAGTGTCACCGCCTGCAGTGCCGTATGTAGTAAAAGCGGGCGTTAAGCACTACACACACACACACACACACACACACACACACACACACACACACACACACACACACACACACACACACACACACACACTCCTTGGCCAGAGATATTGCTTTCTTCACTACTCTGGTAGTGATTTCTTGCTACAAGACATTGTGTTGTGGCTATGGGGCATGCAAGTGGTCAGTATCTTTCATGCTTATACCATAGGCCATGTTACTCATTATTTGAATGGTTGTTTCTAAAGTCAGAAACAATAAATTTATCCTTTATTGTTGTATAAATATTTGCCGTTTCTTATACTTTTCAAAATGCATGTACCTATATTTTACGAACTGTGTGATAGATTTTGATGAAACTTTGCAAGTTTATATAACCATACATAATATTCAATTCCACAGAAGGAAATCTTGATGGACGTTACGTTTTATAAATGATAATGAACGTAATCGGATAAAAATATCAGTTTCAGAATATTATTTTTCAAATATCGTATAAAATAAACAAATTGACAGAGAGAAAAAAAAACCTGACAGGGATTTCTATTGTAATTAAATAAACAGTGTGTAAAATTTCAAGTAATTTTCCCTGAAGACATTTAAGGAAATTCTAGTGCTTAAAAAGTATTTATCTAGTTATATCAATCATATTTGTTCAATTATATTGAAAATTACTTCACATATTTACTATAACAGTGTGAAACATACTCAAGTTTCTAAAGCTGTGGCCAAGATAAGGATTTAATGAAGGTTTCTTCTTTTATCATATGTACATTTTAATTAGCAACTACAGTTAATGTGATTCCCATAAGGTAACTACTCAATTGTGTGGTGATAGTAAAATGTCTCTTCTACAGTGAGTTTTTATTTTTATTTGCTCCATTGATACCCCGCCTTTAACTGCTATGGTCATATCGGCGGCCGTTCTCCTTTGGAACATATTGAAGGTGTTAACTCGTTATCTTTCGTTTTTAATCATTAGATCACACACACGTTCACACTCTCATTCATACTTCCAGACTCTGGTGAAGATGGTCGGAGAAAAATCCCCACCTCCACCGCCGGGAATCGAACCCGGGACCCCTAGCACAGCAGGCAGGTGCTCTATCGACTGAGCTACGGGGCCAGCCTACAGTGAGTCTTATATTTGGCAGTGAGGACTAATGCCGCGTGCGCTTAATTTTGAAACCATAAAGATGAAAGAGTAATAAGTGATACCCTCTGTTAAAAAATAAAGGCTATTTCAGTTTTATATGTTACCAGAAGTTACTGAGAAATAGATTATATTACTAAAGCCTGTTGTTTTAGTACTATTACTACACTCTGTCCTCTCTTTTAAAAGAGCAACTTCAAATGTTTTTTGTGTTCAACTACGCTAAAGACGAGGCGAGAGCAATTGTTTCTAAATCAAAAAGGAAAAACAAAAGTACAATGTTGAGTACATGGCCAATGGCCCGTTTTAACAAAAGACAGTTCCACGTCACATTAATCTATTTCAATGTTTTATCTCTGACTAAAAATGGGCTTGGCTTATAAGCATATGATAAAACCGAGCATGAACGTAAAAATATACAACGAATTTTTTTCTAAATTGTGCCAGTCTTTTGGATTCCGGAGATCTCAGATTGTGTATTTCAGTGTCATTTTAATATCAGATACCTATCTGATAGAGGAAATAAAAGTAGAATTAACTTTGGAGTAGGAATTGAGTTCTTGTTAGGTGTAACTATAAAGGTTGTGAAAACAAACTGCGTTCATTAGAGAAACATGATTTTATTGACGAGCCCGCGTTCCTGCAAGAACACTTCTCGGTCACGGGTCTGTGCCATGTGGTGGGTATTCTCCGATTATAAGTTTTACTTTCTCTCCTTCCCTCTCTCCTTCCCTCTCTCCCTCCCTCCTCTCTCTCTTCTGGCGGACAACACGGCACTGGGCGGGTTTCCTTCGGGATTTCCGGTTTGCCGCGCCTTCTCATTCCACCGTTGCTCTCTTCATCCTCTGCATCATCAGTGTCACCACCTGCGGTGCCGCATGTAGTAAAAGCGGGAGTTAAACAGTACACATTCATTCCTCTCTCTAAATATTTCTAATACTTTAACACTTCAGTAATATAATATAGTTGATTTTACTGTCTCAGTATAGGAGAAGGAATTAGGAGAGTTTAGACGGAGGGAACTTTCAATAACTGGAGTACAGCACCCACCTAGGTTAATGCAAGCTTTGTGCTTTCAATGTGAACCCTGGGAGAGAGGGAAAGAATAGAAGGTCTAAGGCGAACAGATGTGCGCTAGCGAGAACGGGGTCCTTAACTATTCAGCATGGCACCGATCTGGATGCTAGCTAGCTCTATCTAAGCCACCCGCAACTTAGGGTTTCCGCAAACGATAGAAGACGTTCCCAGGAAAGAAGCTAGCTCAAGCAGTCACGCCAAATTCCAAAAAGAAATCTTTCCAAAGCTCATATTTCACCGTCCTGCCGCAACATATTACCCGCCTTCGTATCAATAGTGGAAAAGAAATGATGGATATAAAGCCTAGAGTGGTACAAGAGGAATCACTCCAGCAGTCACCTCCCGAGCCTGGAAACAAACAAACAAAGATTTATTGTCAATGTGTCCATCCCGAAGAGAATTAAACCAAATGCCTCCTGAATATGAGCTTCACAGGTTACCGCAATACGTTTTTACTCTGTATAAATACAGAAATTTAATTTAGCTACTCATGAAAGAACACAAACACTTTCAGAGAAATTAATTTCCTTCATAAATCACAGTTCTCACTGGGACTGCTCCATGAATGAACACAATCCAGATAAGCTAGGGGTAACGCACCTTTATCATTAATTATTATTATTATTATTATTATTATTATTATTATTATTATTATTATTATTATTATTATTATTATTATTATTATTATTATTATTATTATTATTATTATTATTATTATTATTATTATTATTATTATTATTATTATTATTATTATTATTATTATTATTATTATTATTATTATTATTATTATTATTATTATTATTATTATTATTATTATTATTATTATTATTATTATTATTATTATTATTATTATTATTATTATTATTATTATTATTATTATTATTATTATTATTATTATTATTATTATTATTATTATTATTATTATTATTATTATTATTATTATTATTATTATTATTATTATTATTATTATTATTATTATTATTATTATTATTATTATTATTATTATTATTATTATTATTATTATTATTATTATTATTATTATTATTATTATTATTATTATTATTATTATTATTATTATTATTATTATTATTATTATTATTATTATTATTATTATTATTATTATTATTATTATTATTATTATTATTATTATTATTATTATTATTATTATTATTATTATTATTATTATTATTATTATTATTATTATTATTATTATTATTATTATTATTATTATTATTATTATTATTATTATTATTATTATTATTATTATTATTATTATTATTATTATTATTATTATTATTATTATTATTATTATTATTATTATTATTATCATTATTATTGTTATTATTATCATTATCATCAAATATATCAATTGTTTTAAATCCACTTCATGGCCACGTTTAGCCTATAGAAAACAACTTTTCAATATTTGCTATTCTTGAAAAGCGAGCAAAACGTCAGAAGGATTTCCCCAAAAGCTAGCAAACGCGGGATGCGAGCCTGCAAACGGCCAGGTGGGCGCGCCGGATGCTGAGCGGTGCCAGTTCTGTGTCACACATAGCTCTCACGCCGTCACCTGTCCCTCCGTGACGTCAGAACGCCATGCTGCTGTTCTGGAAACGACTCTCATTCCAAGTCTCCGGCCAATTAGCAAGTCCTTGGAGAACTTTTCTCTTCTTTTTCGCTCAACAGAAGAGATTGCTTCTTTTTCGAATATAAATGTGTAGCAATATATGCTGGAACAGCTCTTAAAACTCCACCATCGGTCAGTATGGCAGACTTCAATCAATTTCATGTCCATGAACTCATTAATGGTCGCTATCGTCATTAGGCAAACAAATTCAATGTATCATTGCGATTTAAGCCAGGTTTCAGACAATGTTTCTGAAACACGCGGTTCAAACACCTCAAAGAAGAAAAAAACAACCCAAAGTCAAATGCCATTCTTTCTCATTCTGATATAGGTATATATTTTTAAGTAAATGGCAAATTAAAATACATTGTGTTACCCATCCTCACAGAACGATACAAGTATGTTAAAAGTAACTTCTATATATCTTTGCTACCTTCTGAACAAAATAAGAACCGAAAAAATAACGAGGTAATGCCCTTTAATCCTCAGTTAGCACAAAGTTATGTTCATTTTTTCACAGATTATTACTCTCTTATAGATAGCAAAGATACATAGAAGTTAATTTTAACACAATTGTATCGTTCTATTCAAGAAACAGCTTTTTTTTTTTTTCTTTTTGAAAATAAAAGACAGAAACATAGTAAATGAAAGCAAAAAACTGTTAATCTAAGGTGTTCTTCAAAATGTAGTCTGAGTATATTATGTTGTTTTAAACACACGCATAAAATTTCAGAAACGTACGAAATAACTCTCAGAAACAACTCGCAACTATTTGTTATCCGGTTTCCTGTGGAAGAGTTTTCTGTCATTCTTTAATTTTTGGTGGAGAGGTTCCATTTACTATATGCCACCTTTAATTTCTAAGGTAATATCACCGACGGGATGGCTCAGGCGGTTTCGTCTGTGGCCCATGTTCAGGAGGTCCGGGTTCGAATATCGTGGCTGACCTACCTGACCCATGGGTTTGTTTCTGGGTCGCCAGGCAAATACTGGTTAGGTTAATTACATCCCCAAATTTCCTGTCCTTCAATTTCATCTCCATTATCATTTCACATCACCTCTCACCTGATGGTAGAAGTGGTGACGGATTTCTCTGCACTGTCGTGACTCCTTGAGTCGGCCGCCCTCTGTCTCCTCTCACCTCATCCTTCCTGTCGGGGTTGCCTCACTTGGGTCTTAGATACAATAAACTACAGGTTTCGGTGCCGAATTCCCTCCGTAGTAATTCTAATCCTAATCGTAAGGTCATATCGGCTGCTTTTGGCTTTGGAAGAATGGTTCATCGGCAATGATGTTCACTCTTTGTCAACTGTGTTAATCTTTGGGTTTGTTTACTTTCGCTGTTTTTTGTAAACATTAAAGTTTCTCTCTCTCTTTCTCTCTCTCTCTCTCTCTCTCTCTCTCTCTCTCTCTCTCTCTCTCTCTCTCTCTCTCTCTCTCTCATACACACAAACAGACACACACACACACACAAACAGACACACACACACATAATATTACTGAAGAAGGATAGGGAATAATCCTGGCGAAAGAAAAATTCACACCTAAAATCCTGCTCGGTACCTCTGGATTTAGAAGCTAGCATGTTCACTATCAGACAAAAAGAACACTTTCTTTCAATCTTGTTTCTGTCTTTTGTGTCATATCTGTCAAAATCAAGTTTTATTTAAAAGTCGTGTGTTACCTTTTAAAATATAATATATGTAGATATAATATTTGAGTAAATATACCTATATTTTGATACTCAGTAACTTTAAGGTAAAAGAGAAATATATGTATCAACTTTAAAACGGAAATGAATTATTGTTACTCAGTTACGAATGTCATGATGTGACGATGTACTCGCTCTAATGATGGCACGATAAGGGTATTACCCACCTTAACACAATAGGAAGAATTGCCAAGTATCAACACAATATCGCCATTTTTTATTTTAGTAAAGTCTTGTAAATTATAGTTTTCGCTTTAATTTATAATATACGTTTTCCATTATAATTACAATACTATAAGTTTAAAAATGGTGTAGTATCTATCATTTTAAATCGCAAATTCTCCTCCAGTTCACAGAAATTATTGTAATACCTCTAGCTATAGGTACGTTTTGGAGTATATAAGTAAACTTTAGCCCAGTTTTAGTACAATTTTCGTTCTACAAATTAGTACTACTCTTAAATATGGCAACTTTTCTGTGCTCAAACCACGCGGTCTCTTTCTTTTCAAATGTAGGTATACAACTTCGTTTTCTCCATCTTTGCTTTGAGCAGAATTTTCTACTACAAAAGGCTGGTTTCACAGATAGTGCTGAAGGCAGCCAAATTAAATTTTAAGATTATAAAATTAACATCTAAATCCTACTGTGGATATATTTTAGTAATTAAAAAAAAGGTTGATACATTTAAAAAATGTTGATACACTTTAAACAAAATATGTTATAATTAAGAAAATAAGCATATCATTACCTATTGTGTGAAATGATTCTGCTGACGAGGAACTGAAAGGACGAGATTTAAACAGTGCAAAACAACATTAAAATGAGTAATTTATAACATATGTCTTGCGGTAAAATGTTAATATTTGAAAACAGAAACATATGAGAGCAAGAACAATGGGGAAAGATGTGAGCAAAATACAAAATTTAATAAATTGGATGAACTATGTGCAATACCCCCAAGTAAATTAAAATTAAATAAAGCATTAGTACTATTTACATGCAAATTGCAAATAGATACAGCAATATATTTTTAAATTCACAGAAAATAGATAAATGTGCTAAGGAAAATTTAACACTACTGCTGCTGACGATGCTGATGCCAAACTGGAATTTTCCATAAACTTTAATCTTCAGCTTTATTTAATACAATTTTTTAAGTTTATATATTTAAATAATTTTAACTCAAGTGGTATACTTCAACATTTTACAATAATGGGTAGAATTATTTGGTACAAGAACATCATTTTATGTATAAATATGTGTAATATATTTGGTATTTAATTTACATGTATTACATAATTATCTTAGATATTTAAATATTTCATATATTTAAAAATAATAACTCAAACAATAGCGTTATAGATTTATATAACGTTCTGCAATTGAACCATTTTAAAAAATACACACTTGCAAATTTAGGATCATCCAGTGGCACGCTCATCGGTATATTACATGCAGTCATCAATGACGTACATTTTGAACTGATAGATTATGGTAACAGTGGCGACATTCAGAAGGAGGTTCGTGAGACAGAAGATACGATTTTTGCTATTGTTTGTACTATTCCTCTCTCTCCCTCTCTCTCTCTACTACTACTACTACTACTACTACTACTACTACTACTACTACTACTACTACTAGGGGGATTCTGGGTTTATCTCACCCACGGCTGTTTTAGGGCTTATTTCGCCCTCTTCAGCCAGCATATTTATTGGTTTGGGAGGCGGGAGAGATGGCTCTTTTTTTTTTTTTTTTTTTTTTTTTTTTTTTTGCTATTTATATATATCTATATCTATTTTTTTTTCATTCACTTAGTTTCCGTGAGGTCGTCGTCTGGATGTACTTTTGTCATTGCAGGAGTTGCCGTAGGTGTTGCTGTATTTGCCGTTCTTCTTCTTCTTTTGCTTCTTCGTGCTGTCTGATGATGGTTAACAGGGGAGGGTCGCTTGGATTTTTTTCCTGGTGTATTTGAGATCTTTTGTATTGCTTTGCAGCGTTGATGATCTCCTGTCTGTGTGGTCGGTCTTTTGCATTGTCTAGGTACTTAGTGGTGTTCTTCTTAATTGTGTCTTCTATTGTAGCTGTTTTTGCTATGTCGTGGATTTCATTACTTCTGGACCATGGTGGTAACTTCCTGGCTATTCTCAAACATTTCCGTTCGAACCCGGAGATACGGTCCTTTGTATATTTGGAGGTGATAGGCCATAAAGCGATTGCTGCGTATATGAATGTCGGTCTGATGATACTTTATATAGTTGGGTTAGGGTGCCTGGGGATAGGCCTTCTTTTCCAATTTTGGAGAGGAACCTGAGGCATGACGTTGCTACCTTTGCTTCTTGCAGTTTGATTTGGTAGTGAGCCTTGGTAGACAGTTTTTCGTTTAGTGTTACTCCTAGGTATTTGATTTTTCTTTGTGTCGGTATGGTGTGGTTGTTGTAGGTGATGGTAGATGTTCTGTATGTTTCTTTGGTTTTTATCCGGAAAATGATGTATTGAGTTTTTGCTGGGTTTATCGTTATTCTCCATCGTTTTGCCCATTTGCTGAAAGTTGCTTGCTGTTTTTCTAGTCTTGGCTTGCAGTCTCGTAGTCTTCCAGTCGAGCACCAATATGCGGTATCATCCGCATATTGTGCCAGTCTCTCTCTTTCTCTCTTTCATCTCTCCTTTTATTCATCTAGCTATCTCCTTGTAATTTAAACAAATTGGCCACTATGAAAAGAACAGGACAATGAATTTCGAAGTTTAAAGTGCTAAAGCTATCTATGAACTTATAAATAACATAATGAAAATCTCAGCCAGCAATTGGAATCAAAAGAGATTCAAGCTTGGGCCAGCAGTTCAATGAGGAAGGCTCTTGGTCTTTTGGCTCTCTAGGAGCTGAAAAATAATCGTAATAATTATGTACCACAGCGATACCAAAAGAGCTGATGTTTTTCTGTAAACCCATAGTATAAAAATTTTGTAAACAACTTATCAGAAAGATTATGATTACGAGATTATGGATGTAACATTTTTCACAAAATTCGATTATTCATAAGATAAGTGTACCCCATTACAAACCACTTCTTTAGAGGAAATTATTAAATACCATAGCACTCATTCTCTAGTCGAACCCAAGAGGTGTTACATGCAATCGATGTAGTCATACTCGATGCACCTATAAATAAAACTTCTTAAATTTTATGCCTTCAAAGGGCAAACACTGGTTATTCATCTAGAATAAAAAGTTAGTGAAAATATTGATTACTGCTTTATTATAATGTGTATAAATTGCCGTTAAGGCAATCAAAATGTTGTAACTTTCTGATTTAAGGATCATACAACCACATGGATATTATACCAAGATCCTGATATATGCATAAATATTTCATTAGTATTTAAAAATGGCACCATGTCTTGTTACAACGCTAAAGCTTTATTCCTGAATTTGCAAGGTCCTTGGGTCAGTTTCCGGAAGCAAGAGTGGATTAATGATTCACATTATGAATGATTTGGAAAGAGAGAAGTTTGTGTGATGCTTGCCAAGATCTGTAAGGCACACCGTTCTGTAACACGTGTGTTCCAGCTTCACTCTGAGCGAGAAAGATGTTGAGCTGATGGGGCCCAAACGTGCAAAGGTTGGGTATCGCTTTTCACAATAGTAGCGACAAACACGTAACTTCCAAAGCATGTGTTTTCGTGCTTTCCATACTTAATCACTCGATAATGTGTTCCATTGTATCTGAATCCTATAAGAAATCCTTTCTGTGCTTTCTTAAATGTCCTGTACAACTCCTCTATTTTAAGTATAATGTACTGAAATGAAATCGTATCAGAAGTGATCCTGGGACCGAATTACCACTTGACAGAGCGTTGAGGCGTATTGACCTTCAGTGATCAGCGCTGCAATCTCTTATCGCGTAGATTAGAGTGAAATATTATTAAGTTGAAATACAGTAAGGAACTAAACACAAATGGAGCGCTTGAGAGCTGCGTGTCTGATATGTAAAATTAGCCAGTTATTATTGCAACAGGGGTACATAATCCTGAAAAGAATTAACTTAAAATGCGTTAAATATTCACCCATGTATTTATTTATTTATTTTAATATTTTTCAAATGATGAAAATGACGCCAAGCAGCCCTATCTTCTGCTATTTTCATTACGGACAAAAAGAGAGGAAACCAGCTAAATTAGTAACTATACCTTTATTATTAAATGACTATTGTAACTATATGAAGTGACGGTAATACAACTAATTTTCTAGTGTGATCAGTCTGCACGTCGGGAATAATTTCTAAAGAGGTGATTTACTTAACTGGAAAAGCGCAATGTCAAATACATCATCAGCAATGTTCTGTCGCTGAAAGATGTCTCACTGTCATTGTCGCTATTTTCATACACATTATCAACCTTGGGCTATTTGTTTCAGTAATCCATCCCATTTCCCAATTATTAATTCTTTTAGACTTCTAGTTAAAAAGAAATCAACTCTGCCCTTAACGGAAGCTTCTCGTATTGAATAATTTCTGTAATTAAGGTAGTATGTGGTAATACAACCAATTTTCTGAAGCGAGATCACTCTGTACAAATAGGCGATTGCCGCAATATAAACAACATGACTAAAATGTATCACGATGTTAGCTATACAAAATTATATTACTACTATTGCAATTACTAATGAAACACAATCACATGTTAGTTTAATAAATATGAATCTGAACGAAAATATAAATAAAAAATAACGACATTTTTATAGTTTTTTTAATCTCAGATAACATAAATACCACTCCGATAGAGCTACGAGTGATATGCCCTGTGCAAAACATGCCACGGAAATGAAAGATTAATAACAGTTTCACTCACTTTGATTAATCAACGTACATGGTGGATTAAAGTGCTATAGGTACAATCCCACAAAATTCATCAGAAGTATATATTTAGAAATCAGAAATGGATTTTGATTCCCTGTTCTTTCTCCTTATAACAATATTCAATCACGTCATGTATACACCACATCTCGCGCCTACCGATGTATGACACGTTGTTGTCCAGAAGACAAGATTGCATTTGAAGAGAGTGTACATACACTGGACTGTCGTGTATGTTTGATAACTTCGCACAAATATCTCTGTGTTTGGTATATTTTCCGGTACGCCTCCTCGCTTTGTCATGTAGTAACAGGTTCTGTAATTTTAAAATTAATTCTATTTTAAATTTTTGTAAATTAAATTTTGAATGTTAGTCGTGTGTTTTCTGGTGACAGCACCCCGTGTGTATATCTCAGTTTTCATGAAGCAATTTCCAAAAAGTAAATATTTTGCAACCATTTAATATAAATATTGGCAGAAACTTAAAGATCCTTTGTGACATAAAATCTGAAGTACAACATTTTAAACATAAAACAATACTATCATTTATTAGGGTTGAAATCATGCTTATAAGGAGACATTATTTTAGCTTCCTTTTGAATTAAAATAAAATCTTGAATCTTGAAAGCATGCTTGGGCAAACCGCCAAAGAACATGCCAATTCAATTCATGCCAGAGGATCTACTCCCATTAGTCCTGGATCCTAGCACCAAGGACCCGGGGCTTCTTCGACTAGGGAGTTACCGAGCTGTCCCGAAAGGGCGCCTAGCGCCTCCGTGGGTTTTTCCATATGGCAAGACCTAGAGACCAACAAGCCCCCCCCCCCCCATCTGGTCCTATGGACTCAATACGGATGGAAGTGGATACGCCACTTACGCGCGCCAACACCAAAGTGGGAAGGCTACCGATATGACCTCGGTGGTGATCTAGTACACCTTCTACTAGCTATGCTGGCTAGTACGCGGGAATATTAATGGCTTCTCTCAACCCCGTCCCGAGACGTACTCGATCTCCCACGGGTATCGGGAACTACTGCCCCCTTGAGTCCAACCCAATCCGAAGAACTACCTATCAGGGAGGGGCTCGAATGTTCGGCCGGAGGTTCCTCTAGTAACGTCAGAGGTACCACGAGTGCTAGGGGTCCACAGCGTCCGCACCACGGCAGCTGCCAAAGAATATGTATGAACGTTTAAATGCCCATCTATTCTTCGTTTTAATATTGTTAATACCTTGTTTCCGTTGATATTAATGATATTTATAGGTAATAATGTAAACTTGGATAATTTTGGAACTTTCAATTAATCACTGTGAGTCGCTGGTTTTCTTAAGAAATAATTCATGCTGTGGCCATTGTGCAATAGGTATTAATGATCAGCACTAAACTAACAAGCCAAAACTTAAAAGTAATAGACATTACAGTTTACTCCCAGGTGTTATCTTCCACTGATGTTCGTGTATAAAAATCAAAGTTATACTAATTATTTAATTGAGTGCATACTTTAGTGTAGGTATTAGAAACGCACTTACCCAATCTTAAGTACTTGCTGTTCGCTCTTAAAATAGAAACTTGCTTGGTCCGTGAAAACCACAGACGAAAGTGAACGAGGCTTACTGTGCATGAAGTTGAACTTTTCTTTTCGGCTCTCTTATAAATTATGTTATCTTTCTCGAAGGAAACAGGTTATAAGAATTCTGTATGTGTGGAAGGAAAGAGACTGAGTGAAAGGCATTCCTTCATATAGAATTTTTCAGTTAAGTATCTTTCAGCTCATTTAGGACACTCCTTATCTATTAGCCACCAATAGAGAGTTTTCCTTTTATCAAAATAAACAAACAAATTCATTAATTTATTTCTAGTTTTATTTCTTATTGCTGATACCTTAAGGACGGCCATGCGGTAAGAGTAATTCACGGCTTGGCTCTACGAGGTGGCGTCGCAGTAACATGTACACCTCGCATTGAAGATGTCCGGGTTCAGTATTCGCCTGCCATTCACTCTTACTCGTGGGTATTTCGTGGTTTCACTGGATCGTTAGGTGAATGGTGGAGAACTTACTCTTGTTCATGGTTCATGTTCATGGTTGTAGGACCAGGTTCGTACAATTCAGAGTTCCTTGGTTTGCGACTGGCCAATGAAAGTGCGTATCGTAGAGGTTTGTTGCCTCACTTCTGTCTTGATTGCCTAGTGAGAATGCTCTTCCCAATGGCCTCTACTATGGGAGATAGAGATATGTGGAAGGATATGTGTCGTCATATTGGATGCCTTCGAACTAGAAACGTTAGAGCCGCCGACCATGCCTTGTGCCCGTTGTATATCCGGACATGATCGTCCATCGGGCCTCTTCCTTCATTCCTCGTTCCCCTCTGTTCGTCCGTACCAAAGGCCGGAGGCGTGTGCGTTTTTGTATAGGTATACTGCACATGGATATGTTATCGCTCTCACATGTAAACAACAACAGGTAGGAACAGCCTGACCCTGACAACCGCCTCACTGCAGCACAACTTACAAGCACCATAAACTATGCATTCTGGATTTGTGCTTAAACGCTTATACATATTGACATTTATTAACAATAAAATCGTCACGGAGTGCATTACACTGGGTTACAATGTACATTTGTAAATTATTAAATGTGAATTAATATAACTGAAGCAGTTTTTAAATAGTGAGAAACTTCCTTCAACGTTACGCGATGTCAGAGGTGCAAATGTAAAGAATTCCAATCTGTTCTCTGGTGTGTTTTTCTTCTTACTACTTTTCAAACTTTTACAAATAGCTTGATAAACTCTATTTTCGCTTAGAACGTTCTGGAATTCAACGTTCACCTTTTATATATTTTACACAAGAGGTACCCTATCAATTGAATTAGCTAAGACTTCTGTTAAGCTTAAGCTCCTGGGCATTTTCAAACCCGATTTTTCAAATTGTTTAATAGCTTTGGACAACGCAGTAATATTGTTGGATGTGAACTGAAGATTTTCATATAATTTTATGTGATGTCAGAGACTTTGCAGTTACAATAGCAGAGGAATCTGCGTCATATAGAGTGCTAATAATATTCATGATTTCATTGTAATGTATCGCAAAATACGTGATGGCCTCTATCCAAGTACCCCATCTAGTAATTTTGGGCTTTGGTGGCAGAAGAATCTCTGGTGCCAACCATATTACGAAATATGGAAAGTATTGCAGGGCTTTGACACTTTTAAGGCAATGCTTCAGTAGTTCTCAGAGTACCACGTTACGTTGTTTTCAACATTTGCTTTTAGGGGCAGTTGTTTGCACATCTGATGGTCGTGCTGTACATCTGACGTCATTCATACTCTGTGTCCAGCTAACCTTGTATCGTATGCGAGCAATACAGATATCCCTCCGGGGTTTAGTCCGTACGTTTTAACTTAAAGAGTCCTGTGAAGTACGAACGGTTCTGGAATAGAGCAAGGATGTAACTTCAAATCGGTCTACATGTGAACCTCTCTGATCTCACATCAGTCTACAACACATCGAACTTCTAACTCTTCCGAGAGGTGAAACTATGTTTTAACAAAGTTGTGAGATTTGCTTTTAGAAATGTTTCCAAGTCATGAATAAACAATTCAGTATTAAACTATTCTGTTAATACCACTCGTAAATCTTTTTAAAGTCTTAAACGGTTTTCATTGCAATAAAGATGGAATGGAGGTAGTGATGTGGGAATTCACACGATCCAAATGGAAAGTAAACCTGTAAGCGAGGGGGAAAAAATTGAGAGAATGATTGAGGAGAGATCGTGTGAGCTCAGTGTCAGAAATGGTGATTGAAGAAGGAGAATGAAGGGGCAAGAAGGCGAAGAGGAGGTAATTATCAGAGGAAGGAAAATGTGGCTTCCCGAAGGAAAAGACAGCTTGACAGGACTACGGCGCTTTGAGTGCGGCACTGGTCTAATCTTTTCGAAGAAATTGGTCAAAGTACACCTTAGATAGCGCAAAATTAACAGGTTCTTTTTTTTTAAGATAAATATGTAAAGCATTGCAACTTCTGTTTTCTCTGCCTTTTTTGCTATCCAGTCGTGTTTCTATAGTGAATATATAATCTATAGTTTCAACCTATACTCTGATGAAATGTGAACGAATGAATAAATGCATAAAAATATAAATGAGGCTGCTGAAGGGGATAAATTTGTATTCAATTTCATGTAAAAATTTATATTTTAATCGTTTTGGGAATGCCAATAATAAATAATATGTAGTTCTGCAACGGGAGCGTGAAACCTATCATTAAACATTAATCACTAAATGGCACCACTTTTTCTCAGAAAAACATTCTGATAGTCACAAGCACTGCACAATGCGTATATCTTTATCCGAAAAAAGTCTTAATTTGTTTTTCTTGTTGAGTTTAAATAGACGAGAAAACGTTTCATTTGAAATATTATAAAACGCAAAACAAAATCTACTTAATCGTATTTGTAGAGCGTTGCAATAAAATTGACGAAACGGCAAACTCAGTTGTAAAGTAATTGTTTTTCTTTAACATAACTCAAAAAGAAAATTCAGTAAAGTAAACTTTGAAATAGAATACTACATTTACGTATGTAGATCTTGAGGACAGTGTCTTTTTTCCGTTTGGTGCTGGTGAAATACTTTATGAAAAACATATTTAAATAAAATAAAGTAATAGCATTAGTTTTCAGCTGCGTTATTTACCATTACTTTCTAACAGCCTCTTTATTTTATATTAATTGAGGACGAAGGAAAATTTTATTACCGTGTAGCTTGACAGCTATACTCAACGTATTATCTGAGAAGACACCCATGTTATTGTTCCCTTAATAATATATATGAGACCTCGCAATCCTAAATAGCTTTCTTTTAACACATCAGAAAAGTGCTGCTAAACTAAACGTTAAGTTATTTATTGCTCTGGATAATTATTTTGGTTCTATTCTGAAATTAAGTTTTGCCTGAAAGGAACACATAAGAGCTAATGAATATGATATGAAATATACAAAAATTGCATTCATTACTCTGAAATACGGCATAAACTATCAAACCCATTCAAATGTCTTCACATGACAGGAAAACCTGTAGCAATATTTGTCTTTTCATTATATTCTTATACACGTCGCATTTGCAATGAATATTTTGGTTAGTTCGTTTTGGATTTAATATTCTTCATAAAAAATGTCATTTGGATCAAGATAAATTCTTTGTATTCACCTGGAGATTACATTCAACTGGATTTTGGACACATCCCTATCGTATCATAAATCTCATTTTATTTATGACACATTGTACAACCTTTTACAACTCTTCTGAGGGTTAAAATCCTCATCATATCAAATGGCACTTTCAAACTTTAGGATAATAAGCTGACAATCATTGCATTCAACCCCAAAACTCAGTGATGTTATGAGCATTCAAATCAACTTATCAACATATAATTCATATACTAATCAGAAATGTTGGGAATGGCAGCATTACTTAAAGTTTAACCAGTGATGGAAAGAAGGAAGAAAAGATTCCTGACTGTCAGCTATAGACTTGAAGGTTGCAAGGCATATTTTCTTTGTATGTGGCTTTATCAGTGTCTTATTATCAAAAAGCAATAAGGAAATGGTGGATTAGGCAGTATTGCAGAAAACCCTCAATGCTACAAGAAGTAGGAGATGAAAAGAGGAAAGAAAGTTGGTGAAGTGAGAAGAGGGAAGTGCGGGGATGGGGGTGGGGGCTTTTCATCTGCCATGTCCCTCGCTTTGGGCAATGATTAATGGCTTAGAGCATTAACAGCCTATTGACAAACACACTCATTGTTGGTGGCGGTACGTATATAGTCGCCTGAAAAGCATCTGCGAGGGTTAAAACGCTACAAAAACCGCGAAGGTGCTGCTCCTAGACTCTTACTTCGGGTGGAAGCGTGACAGACAGACTGCCTGTGTAATCTTTTTCTCTGTCTCTCTTTCTCTTCTGCGAGATACTGTTTCTTCTTTGCAGCATGCAGCACTTGCTTCCTAGTGTTTAGAATCACTCACAACAGATATATCAAAATACTCAGATGCTGAAAATGGGGAAATAGCATTGTCAGTTACTCTGGAACGTGCAATACAACGTTGACTATGCTGCTGCTGGAATATATATTTTAATAATGGCTTTTTGTAGATTTGCCAAGTTGTGGCGATATTTGACGAAGTTTTAAGAAGTGTTAATTTTTGTTCGTTAAATTTTGTTTTAAGTTAAATTAAAACATGAATTCCCAGCAGTAACATGATGACTGTTCTCCCAAGGCGCAGTCTCGGACAGATGTCTTTCTTCCTTCCAGAAATGGTTTACAAAATTAAATGAGTTACTGAATTCCATTTTAAATATATTGAATTTAATTATTGTTTGAAACTGACCAAAAGAGTTAAAACATATTTGAAATATTATCATTCTTAAAATGTCCGTTTTATACAAATGATCAAGCTAGTTCTTTTTTAAGTCTGTGTATCCCGAAAGTCAAGCTTAGAAGTTCACGTTCCTCCTCTATGACGATCAAACATATTCTACTTTACGCCCATCTTCTACGACTTCAAATTTATTCCCTCGCGTCCCTCTTTTCACCAAGATTGTTGATTTTTTCTTTACCATAGCAACCATCCTTTCTTTATAACTACGCCATTCGTAAAAACCAATTAGACATGTTATTTATTTTAACTATTTAACTATTTATTTTTTTAAGTTAATTAAATATTAATATACTTTGAACATTCTTAAAATAATTTTAAACTTCAAATGACATCATAATACACATTAATAACATTAACAATATTTGAAGAGGTCCCGAGTTCGAATCTCGGTTAGAGTGAGTTACCTGGATAAGGTTCTTTTCCGGGGTTTTCCCTTACCCTGATAGACGAATGTCGGGTAACTCTAAGCTCCATGGACCCCCGACGCATTTGAGCATCATTTCACCTATTTCATTCATCGTCCGATATGACTTATCCTTGGAGGACGTAATTTACAATAATAATAATAATAATAATAATAATAATAATAATAATAATAATAATAATAATAATAATAATAATAATAATAATAATAATAATAATAATAATAATAATAATAATAATAATAATAATAATAATAATAATAATAATAATAATAATAATAATAATAATAATAATAATAATAATAATAATAATAATAATAATAATAATAATAATAATAATAATAATAATAATAATAATAATAATAATAATAATAATAATAATAATAATAATAATAATAATAATAATAATAATAATAATAATAATAATAATAATAATAATAATAATAATAATAATAATAATAATAATAATAATAATAATAATAATAATAATAATAATAATAATAATAATAATAATAATAATAATAATAATAATAATAATAATAATAATAATAGTATTATTATTAGTATTATTATTATTTTCTCTTTCGGGATGAATTCAAAATAACTGTTGCACTACTCAGGACAGCAGTTTAGTTAAACTCTCACTAGCAGAGCAAACCGAAAAAGTAAAAATCCTTCTGTGCATTGTTCTACAAAACAAATGCAGAAATGTTTATATATGTATTTTCTTCTGGGTCCAAGAACTATGTGATGGCCTTGAAATCGCGTTCCTCCTGAATGACCACGAAAAAATTATATCGATTTTCTCTTGAGAAAAGTGCAATTATTTGAACATTCAAACCAAAAATAAAAAACATTTCGGAAATTATTAAAGATACAAAACTGATTTGAAGAAATTACATGCTTTAATAAGATCTATATTTCTGCACAGTAAGAATTTGTCTATCTCTTATTATTTACCAGTATTGGAAAAGTCTACAGAATGAAGATAACTACAAAGACTTCCCAGAAAATTCAAAATATGCATTTTATTTATCACTTAAATATTGATCAAATTCGTTAGAACTATTTTTGAGGAATTCAAAACACCCAAAAATATTCCATTAAAGAATAGTAGGAAGTGGATGCGTTTTGTTGAACATTTATGTGTGTCATCCTTTTAGAATGCTAGCTTTAGCTGCTAAGTATGGTACTTATCCGACATTTCATGTTTGAACTGTGTTCTTCACACATACACATATACACAAATAATTTTTGAGTTAGGAATCTCAAAATGTATGTTTAGAGTGAAATTCTGAATCCTAATTCACCTTATATACCATAGGTAAGCGCAGAACAACTCAAAACAAGCTTAACAACTGAAAATTATTGTTCATTTTTTATTTTAAAGAATCTCTATATTATTAGGGAGGGTAAGACAATATACACACACTGTCCTTCAGATACGTTTTTGAAGCAGAAGTGATTCATGAATAGCAGCTGTAGTTGTAACTGGGTCTTCCGAGTAGGACCGCGTCTTTGTTGTTCCTCTGGTCGACGTTTCGTCCCAACTATGTGGGGCTTCTTCGGGACTTCTTCCCTGACAGCTCCTTAGCAACTGTGCCGGTGGAGTTGTCAGGGAATAAGTCCTGAAGAAGCCCCACATAGTTGGGACGAAACGTCGACCAGAGGAACAACAAACACGCGGTCCTACCCGGAAGACCCAGTTACAGTGGACACCGGCCGCCGAAGCCTACGCACTGAATATCAGCTGTAGTTATGTTTAAATTTACAGAGCTGAACAGTTTACTGCCAAATGACATTCTTTTGTTTCTTCTGAACATTTGGAGGGTAATAAGGCAGAGACCTTGACAACCTATCTACATTGTACATTTCGTTGTAGGTACAAGAGGGTGTGTAAATAACCGAATCAGTTCTCAAAAATTGTATACCTGCTCTTTCGAGAACATTGCGAGTAACCACTGACACGACCACATTTCAGAAATAACTTATTGAAAGATCCAAACCAATAACAACGAATATCTCAGAATTCATAAATGCTACAAAAAGCTATACAAGGGAAATTGTATGTTTTAAAGTGTTCGGCATTTTTATCCGGATAGGACAGTTACATTTCTTAAACCACTTAAAGAAAATTATACAAATTCTCTTTCTAATGAAGAGGGTTTTTCCAAGAAAATTCAAGATATAAACTGCATTTATCATTTAATATATAATATATTAATCAAAATCGTTAGAGCCATTTTTGGAAATTCCAATTTTTTTTAAATTTATATATAAAGAGTAATTTGGAGTGGAGGATTTTGTTGAAAATCTTCTTGTCGCAGTTTTGTGTACACCTCTCTTTATGCATTACATGATTTTGTTCACGAAAGTACACGTTGTATGAGTTATTCTGGTAAAATGTCAGTTTCGATATTTTGGGTGGCATGCAATATTTCCTTTTCTTATTGTGGGTAAGTTATAGAGAAGTAACAACTGGGTCCTTCACAGCTGCTGTGGGTATGAGTGACACAGGAAACCGCTGACACGAATTTTGAGGTTTGCCGATCATGTAAGCGAGGTGAGGGTGAAGGAAGCACTGACTTCTCCCCACTACCTCAGAGTGGGACTTCCCTGCAGCAGCTTTTTATAGCACGGTGTGCTCAATGCAGACTCCAGACGGGCTGTCGGCAGAAACTGTGAGTGAAAGTCTTCAAGGGCACGTTACAATGGGGTTCCTACTTTTCTTTCAGTGTTCAACAGATAATTTGATACTAAATATTCACAGCTTTGCGTGTTTCCGATTAATAGCTCCAATCCAATAATTATCTTCACTTGTGTTGCTTTTGTGGCATAGGTTCTTCAGCATAATATGTACGGGATCCGAGAAACGCTTGTGTGACCAAGATTAAGTGTTTTGGTACATATAGCTACATAAGAAAATGACAAGATATGTAACTCTCTATCTGAGTATTTCAACTAGGTAATTACATATTCTTCCTTACCTTTTCCTTTTGATCTCACACTTCATTAGTGATGCCATTTCATTTGTTTCCTTATTATTATTCCTTACTGTATCACTTACGTTTATATAGTGAGTGAGTGTGTGATGTTTAAGGGCCCGTCGACAACAAGGTCATTTGGGCCCGATCACTTACGTTTATATATTCAGTAATTCATTTTTACTTTCTCTACAGCTTTCCTGTAGTAAGTAGTTGAAATGTCATTCCACCCAAAAATTCAACATCCAGCTTTCGATAAACGATAGTATCTGCAGCAGATTTTGATTCCTCACCCGACCCCACTCTCACCTATTTCCTGTTCTCATTGAAGATAGCACTGACGTCAACGATGCCAAAATGAGAATAATAAACTCTATCTAGGGCTTGAGAGCCCTTAGCCTCAAAGCGTAGTCGAAATATTGAGGGTCCTAAGCAACAATGCGTAGCCGAGGGCTTTCTTGTAAGAAGAGGAATGCGCCGACGTCAAAAAAGCAGAAACAAAGTTCAGTTGAAACATCAGTGAAGCTAAACCCCAATGATAGGTTGCTCACAGCAGGCATTCTTTTAGTTCACTACCGCCATATGGCTGTGTTTTGGTCCAACCCGCGACTATTTTCCTATAAAAGAAAAAATACTTAAAGGTGTGGTTGGGTCACAGCGTTTCAGAGAAGTAGCATCTACTCTTGCCATCAATAACCCGGTATTTATAGCACTATTTCTCAATTATTTCTTAACTCTTTATCCAATTTTCAAAATTGCTGGGTGTGAAATTGTTTTGCCTCGAAGATGCATATACTGCGACTATTTCAATTACAAAGGGAAAAGATAAGATTTTTTTTTTTTTTTTTTTTTTGAAAAACGTCCTTGTTTCTGTGAAAATAATAACTAGTAGAACGAGATAGCTCTACGGTAATGTGTGAGGCTTGAATACAGAAGGTCAACGGTTCGAATACTCAAGAGCCATCCTCCCTGAAAATTTCTTCAGGTTTGTTTCTCAGTTTTCATTGCTGAAATATGCTGATACATTTTCCTTCCAAAAATGTCTTTTTAATATAATTTCATTGCATGTGTCAACAGCCTCTACCGCCTTTTGTGACCTATAAAGTAAGAATGTACGTTAAGTAATACTAAAACAAAATCAAAACTAACAGGATAGCTCAAAGTTTAAAAGTTTGTTAAATATTGAACTTGGTATTTACTTTAACATCTTCTAAAGATTTTTTCTTATTTTTTCTTGTATTTTCTAAAAAATAACTCAAAACATTTTAATAAAAGTATCATATATGTGTATACGTAGTGAGTAAATGCTTTTCAATAACACATTAGTAAATCAACTCTAACCGTTGGTGGTGTGGTATATATAGCTCCTAGCTGGTGCTTGGAAAGAAGTTTAAAAAAATTATAGAATGCGCTATCCGAAGGACTGCCCGGTGTAATTCGGGTAAACGGAGTTCTACTGTAATTCTTTATTAAACATTTCGGAACCACTTAGTTACACTGAAATAACAGTTTGTATATTAAATATATAATCGATACAGAAGTTGTACGAGAATATCAAGCTCTACCATATATCCGCTCTACCATATATCCGCTGTATCATCTGCTTTCCTCCACTCTGGAGTTCTTGGGGATGTGGGGGACCACCATGTGGTCTTCCCAAGCGCTGATGCGCTGGTTGTAAAGAGCAAATTGTGTCAAATTCATAAAGCGGAAAAAAAATGCTAGAACCGGAGTGCAGTAAGGTCAATGAAGGCTGGAGTAAAGTTCGTTTAAAAAAAATTACGTCCTCAAACATTAATTCTTATCGGACGAATAGAGTTCCTTAGTACCTCATGTTCAGTAGGAATCGATTCTTAACCAAGCCAATCAGATACTTCAGAATATATTCCTCACGTGGAGTAAATCATGTGATAGGTGCTATTTCTGATTTACCGCTCAGAACACCATAGTTGCGATGTCAGTCTAATTATATAATGTACTATACGTCTCTTTCTAAATGCTTCTTGATTTTCAAATAACGCTTCTTTAATTCGCACCTGATAATATCGCTTCACTGAAGATAACATATCGTTGAAACCAAATCTTCTTAGGTCATAAAATTGGAAAGTTAGAAGCAAGTGCATTACCTTTCCTTCTTCCTAAACATTTTTTCTTCCATTTTCATTTGAATGACCCTTGTAAATAACTGCAGTTTTAAGCAATAAGGCATGTATATCCAGGTTTGCTGCAACGTTCGCATGCGCGGAGTAAAAACATCTCCCATCCGGTAACAAAAGACTGCGGTATTTGAATCCTGGCTTACCTACAATAGAGAATGCTAACAAGGGGTGCTTATCATTGTGGGCTGAGTAGAGCAGACTCCATTACTACTTCTGAAGGCATTATATTATTTCTCTCCACTCGTACTCAATGCAAAGTTGTATATGAGCGTTCCGATAGAAAAAAACCTTTCCGAATTAGATGAAACACCGTCGTCATCATCATCAGCATCGTCGTTGCTTTCCTCTAAAGGAACAAGAGGCCTTTTTTTTTGGGATGGGATAAAACCTCCAAGTGGAACAACAAGGCAGTGCACAAAAATACTGGGAAATGGAAATAATTTTTCTATGCCCTTTTCTCTCTCCCCTTTCTCTCCCTTCCCCCCTCTTACCCATTTGTCCTTTTCATTCTGACGTTGTGAAAAGAAGTAATAATACAAAAAGAGAGAGGGAAGCTGAAGCTTGTACTGTAGGTGGTGGGGTAAGAGGAAGGTTTGGAGTACAAATTAAAATGTAGGTTATAGGCCTATAATCCAATCAGACCTTTCTCTCCCTCAAGATGTGGGAGGTAAAGTTAAGTGGAGAGATGTTGTGTTGTACCATTTTGATTGGAGGAGAAATAACGATCTTCTATTGTCTGGGCCACTACATTGCATCCCTTGTTAATGCCAAGTACTGGATATGATAATGGTTTCCTTGGAAACGGAGAGCCAGACGGAAGGAAATTTCCTCACCGGATATACCTGTATCCTCGCGAACTTTTGGTTTACCAATTCTAAGAAAATGGTTGTGAAAATCTTTGAAATTTTGAACTTCATCGAAAAAAATAAAAAAATTGTAATGGAATATATCATCATATGGTTCACAGTGTATACTCAGTATATATTATAAATAGATACAATTAGTCTACGTAGGGTAATCTCAAAAACTACGCAATTTTGATCAGTCTTTCACCACTGAAGATCTCAATTCATTCTTACTGAAATAGCACCCACAAAGAACCTCCTAATTTCATTTCATAAATTACTAATAGTTTTAAAAGGTTTTATGAATTGATTTTACTTAAAACACGAACACACCGGAGTTATAAAAGTACAAGTTCTATTGATGTCATCGGGTAGCAAGAATAGTTGTTAGTCCACGGAATACAAATAGTTGCAGCACTCGATAGTGCCTGTATAAAAACAAAAGCCGGTTAAATTTTAGTGTAAGGAATATACATAGATGGCCATGATATAACACTAGCAAATAGAAGACAGCTTATGCAGACAATTGTGTTATATTTGTTTATTTAATTACCATTTATTAAATACTGCATATACGTATGTAATGCAACTGTGCCTCAGCCTCTGAATAACTGTTAATCTAATTCTATAGATGTTAATGTACTAAAGTTTCGGAATTCCAAAATGTTTTAATGACGCTTAAATAACAGAGCTTTCTAATAAATATGCAAATTTAAGTTCGGTACTTTCCGAAGATGTGACTCAAAGATTTTTAGAAAATTCCCTCCCTCGCCACTCAAACTATCATTTATATGGAAAACTGGTCGCAATATTTTTAAAATTTTCTAAACCCCACATTACTAAGATATTTATTTGCAAAGCATTTTGAATTTTCTTGGATTAGCCTATGAAGTTCTCTTTTTTCAGATGGAAGTTTGCATGCTTTCGTATAACTGGTAAATGTTAGTAGATAAGACAAAAGCGTGCATAAAAATACAACGTAGAGCCTTTTAAAGCATGTAATATATTTAAAATACATTTTGTTTGTCAGGGAGAGCCATCAGTCATTTTCGAGGTAAACATTATTATTGTTTTTAATTTTTCAAAACTTTGTCATCCTTTTAAAAATGCTTTCCAGTTCGGCTATTCCTCGTTATATATTGGAAATAGTATGAAATTTTAAGGCCAACATATAGGTAGACTTTAGACATCTTATTATCACTCGGTTTTCTCTATGACCTTTTACAACGAAATGTAATAAGGAAGCTAATTCTATATAGGTTTATCTGGATTAACATGAAGTAGATAGCAGAGGTAAACTTTATTAAGAATCGCGTGCAGAAGGTATTAAAGTCGTGTGATTGCTATACTTATTTTATTTTCTCGGCTATTGAAATTTTCTTTGGCTTCTGTTTTATGGCTCAGTGTTTTACGTATTCCTTTTTGACATTGACACACTATACACTCGAACACCTCAAAAATAATCTAAGACATGATATGCCGTATTCATATGGATGTTATTAAACAGGCAAAGTATAGAAATTATTATCACTGTGGTTATGGTATTATCAAAAGTTGACTTTTGTACTAATGCAACGCATTTTAATAAGTATAAGAAATAGGGCACGCTCTCCAATTTTGTTACGACTCAAACAAACACAGCTTAGAGTTTGTAGGTACAAATTAACGTAACATTTAACATTCTACGATTGATGTAATTATAACGTTATTTGTACAAGAGACGACAGATTGTAGAGATGTTTCGTACACAGTAACATGCTATACACTGTGAAGTTATCCAAATGATTCTACAATTACTTACATGTTGATAGACCTACCCCAATTCAAGCTACAGTAATTCCTGCATTTGAGAAAGCTGAAACGTATCGACATGTTTGGTATGAGAGCTGTTCAATAAAGAATGATCACAATTTTTTTGACAACGTACCTTTACTCACCCTCATAATTCTGATGGTGCTTCTCAAAATAGTCTCCCCTGAATGTGAAGCACTTGTCCCAGTGTTTCTGCCAGTCTTTAAAGACCTGCTGGAAACAATTTTTGAGAGATCCTTCAGAATCGCCTCCACAGTGTTCACCACTGCTTCTGATGATGGATAATGCCTCCCACGAAGGCGTTTCTTCAAGTTAGGAAATATAAAAAAATTACATGGGGCTAAATCCGGACTATAGGGAGGGTGAGGGATGCACTTCACGTTGATTTTCGCAAGATATTCAGCAACAACATTGGCAATATGTGGCCGCGCATTATCGTGGTGCAACATCCAGCCTGCTTCACGGAAATGTGGCCTTTTATGGACTTTCAATGTTTTCAGGACATCCCTGTAGTATTGTCCAGTTACTGATGTGTGTGCAGGTACAACATGCTGATAAACCATTCCATGAATATCAAAGAATGAGATGACCATAACTTTCCCAACAGAAGCAACCACTCTTACTTTTTTTTGGGGGGGGGCTTGGTGATGAAGGAGATTTCCACACTGAGCTTTGCTGTTTGCTCTCAGGATCAAAATGATGTAGCCAAGTTTCATCAGCAGTGATTATGTTTGAAAGAAACTCCGGATGTTGCTCTAACATCAACTTTAATTGCATGTCACCTCCATTGGCGATTCTGAACATGTCTGAACTTTCCTGGTTCTCACAGGCGGGAACCATGAGTACCAACAATGCAACTATTACGATATTTTTGCTTTATATTAAGCTAACAGAATATAATAAGATTGAATTTTAGTGCGAAAAATTATGACCATAAAGAGTTATGATCATTCTTTATTGAACAGCCCTCGTACATATTGAGATACAAAGTGTGATTATTCAGGGCCTTGAACGCAACATCAGCACACTTAATACCCAGAATTCATTATAACACTGTGTGATCCATTTATTCTAGATGTCCATAATCTTTGTTCCAGTATTTTATTATCAGAACTAATCTACACATCAAGCTAATCGTTAAACTTTTTCTATTTTAAAAAGAAACATGAGCATAAAATAAACATATTTAATCCTATCGTGTGGTTCCATCACACAAGAAAGCCAGAAAAGACATCCCTATAGTCTTGACAGCTCTAACTGAAACGAAATGAAAATGTGTTAGAAAAAAACAGGAATAGAAGGTAGGGATTGTCGAAATAAGATTTGTTGGAAAGATAGATGAAAAATAGGCTATAACACATCAGAAGCCATACAGTTATGAAATCATTCATAAATTTGCAGTGTACTCCGTAGCATAAACAACGATCTAATGGTAAAACGAGTGAAGGAATGGAAGAAAATAGACTTTTAAAACTCTGTAATATATGACAATAATATGTACATCTTGAATTGTCTATTAATAGTCAGCAAAATTTTATCCATTCTGAATTGCTGTTGTGTAACTGATAAGTCATAAGAGATGGGCAAAAAGTCACCGCACGAAACGCTGAAGTTCATTATAACATACAACTTATGTCAAATAATTCGAACAGTTATGTTTTCTATTATGGTGCAAACGAGTAACAGGAATTCATAGTCACATTAATGTTGCAGACTGAACTGACATTTATTATAGTGAAAACACATTGAAAATAGATATACCTGTGATTGGCTTTCTCTCCCTAGAGTGTGTATTCACCGGGGAAAAGTTATAAAATTTTAAGTTGTAACGACTGACTTATGTCTGTCTTCCGTTCAAAGATCAACTGCCTGATATTGAATAATACACTTGCCTCCACATTGAGGCTATAAGTATCTGCGTGCAAGATTGCATTCAAGGAAACTTAAATCAATACAGTGGAAAGAAAATTGGTCGCAGTTTTGCCTCCAACGAGGACAGAAAGTCAAGAAATAAAAGTTTCACTTTGTTACTTTTGATTCTCTTAATAGTTTTAAATCAATATTTATAAGGAGGTATATTATTATTATTATTATTATTATTATTATTATTATTATTATTATTATTATTATTATTATTATTATTATTATTATTATTATTATTATTATTATTATTATTATTATTATTATTATTATTATTATTATTATTATTATTATTATTATTATTATTATTATTATTATTATTATTATTATTATTATTATTATTATTATTATTATTATTATTATTATTATTATTATTATTATTATTATTATTATTATTATTATTATTATTATTATTATTATTATTATTATTATTATTATTATTATTATTATTATTATTATTATTATTATTATTATTATTATTATTATTATTATTATTATTATTATTATTATTATTATTATTATTATTATTATTATTATTATTATTATTATTATTATTATTATTATTATTATTATTATTATTATTATTATTATTATTATTATTATTATTATTATTATTATTATTATTATTATTATTATTATTATTATTATTATTATTATTATTATTATTATTATTATTATTATTATTATTATTATTATTATTATTATTATTATTATTATTATTATTATTATTATTATTATTATTATTATTATTATTATTATTATTATTATTATTATTGTTGTTATTGTTGTTATTATTATTGTTGTTATTGTTGTTATTATTGTTGTTGTTATTGTTGTTATTATTGTTGTTATTATTGTTGTTATTATTGTTATTATTATTGTTATTATTGTTATTATTATTATTATTATTATTGTTATTATTATTATTATTATTATTATTATTATTATTATTATTATTATTATTATTATTATTATTATTATTATTATTATTATTATTATTATTATTATTATTATTATTATTATTATTATTATTATTATTATTATTATTATTATTATTATTATTATTATTACTATTATTATTATTATTATTATTATTATTATTATTATATTGGCGAATCATTCTAATTTTAAATAATATTTTTGTCAAACTTGGGTCTATGCAAGAGAAAACCCAGTAACCCGTATTGTTATTTTTGATCTACTTTTAGGTATTATAAAAAAATCCCGTTTGATCTGTAACACCAAAAGACAACGGGTCTTTGTCTCTTGCTTAATTTCTTCCAAGGTCTGTTGTTAGGCCGTGCCGTGGCTGAGCGGTTAGAACGCTTGGTTCTCACCAAAGGTTCGATGATAGGCGACAGTAAATTGAGACTTGTGGTGGACAACACGGCGCTGTAGCAGGTTTTCTCCAGGTCCTCCGGTTTCCCCCGCCGGAATTCCAGCAATTGCTCCATCATCATCTTTCCTGTCATTTCATCTCGCCCTCATTCTGCCATCTAGTTCCCTCACTCTCATACCAGGCATCGGGCTGATCACCCATCCTAGATTCTCTCTTCTCACTGATCCAGAGATTCCGTTCCTTGACCCGCTGCTTGCTGTCAAAAGGGTTAAGAGGAACAAAACTACCCCAACACCACGCAGTGGTATAAGAGTGCAGTTAAAGAAGAAGTTTCTTTTTAGCGAATTAACATTTATAAAAAGTGACTTTATATAAGCACCATAATGTATAAGGGACTCGAACAACGATATTCGATTTTGGGTACCGATATTCTACCGTTGAGCTTCCATGATGAAAATCCCAGACACGCAAAGACGTCTTTGATGTCTACAATATCTGAAAATACCTTAAAGTTTTAGAGTGATATTTGAATCTGATGAGGAAGGTCAGTGCACCTTTTAGCCTAACATGATAACCTAAGGCATGTGGTTCGAGTTGATTTCGTAAGTCTGATTCTATTTCCTTACGTAGTTCCTGTACACAAATCGTGAAACACAATTAGTCGACATTCGGTTGTTATAAAAGTTGTTTTTAGTATGGGGTCCAAAAGAAGTTTGCTTCATTATACTAAGGTATTTTAATTATTATAATTATATTATATCGTTAGTGTTTAACTGAACAGCTATTGAAAAGGAAACAGCAAACAGTTTTACATAAAGTATATTACAAAATAAAAAGTTATAGAAATTAAACTGAAATGTTTATTGATAAAAATGACATGAAATTAAGGTAATTCTGTTATATTCTGTGTGTGGCAGTGTACAAGTGTTAGAATAATCAGCAAAATAACGAACTATTGCGTCTTAAAAATATGTACTAATACTGTTAAATGATCACTTACCAATGATATCAGAAGCTGGATGTCTTCAAATAGTTTGCTTCAGAAGATAAATAGAAACTAAGAGCTCTTAAACAGCACAACCAAGACCACCTGCTACCCAAGATGTAATGATAGTAAAGCAAGTTCCACCCGCAGCGCAAAGTGTGGGCACAAGTGGTCAAGCTAAAGTACAATACATCTATAATTTATTTTCAATTGTACAAAACTGTAGGATTTCAGATTTTCTATGATAGAAGAAATACAAACTATTACGGAGGTACCTGAATTTACCCTTTGTGATAGCAAATGTAGCTTTCCATAAATATTACAAATTTGAGAAACTTTGTTTTCATCTTTACAATAAATCAGCGTAGTCAAAATTTGACAATACAAATAGCAATTCAGGATCTTGTCATTCAGTCTTACTCTAAATGCGCACCAATAAAGAGGAAACATGTAATGACGTCACTAGTTTTTTTCGCACAGAAGAAGTGGGTAGGGCAGATTTACAATAACCCCCTCTCTTGCCGGTCTTCCAGCCAACCGCAACCCCTACTTTAAGTGTTTTCATCTTATACTTGTTTTTTCCCCCGTTTTCTGTAATCTGTTCTTTACACCCACAATACATCTGAGGTCATCATAGGAGGTCGCGGGTAGAGAAGGGGCAGGGGAAGGGGCCGAGTGACGTATAAATTAAATGAAAGTTGAAGTGGTTTTTCATTGAAGGGGTGCGTCTCTATTCTGTGGAACTTAATGAGGCATTCGTAAAAATACAGAGAAAGAATAGTAGGACTTGTACACGGCACGAGGGGGGTAGGGGAAGGGGGGAGAGCAAAGAAAGCACCCTATCCGCCCACATCGTATCACTTGAAATAATGAAGAAAAAATCCAGCAGGACGAAAATAGAAATACGTTTTGACTCCGGCACGAGCATTGTTCTTGTTATGTCCTTCGTGTTGCACACACGTCTGTGAAGATTGGAGGGTGTGGTGCTTGTGAGATGGAGTACACGGGGTAGTTTCAGTGCCATGCTCACACGCCTCTCACCCCCGTGCCGTTATTTCTTGTCTGGAATGTGCGGGTTTGGTTAAGCCAGTGTGGCCAAGAAGGCATCTGTTTGTTTGTAATACAACTACAGAACTTTCAACAATCTTTCTTTATTTCAAAAACTATTTTTCAAATTAGCAATTAGAACTAATTTTTGTATCTAATATTGCTAATCAGATACCGTTTTAATTAGATGAAAGTAAAGTAGCATCCTTTTTGTTGGAGATATGTATAGAGAAACCTGATATAATAGTGAAGGATTCCAAAAACAAATTGATGAATTAAGGATGAACTACTGCTATTTGCTTAAGTTAGCGAGAAACAAAATATGTCACTTAACTTTCCAAAGTCTTTTCTTAAAATGAGGAATAAAGAGTGTATACGTTTGCTTGGCGGCAGACTGTCTTCTGCGCTTTCATATTTATGGCAGCACTCTCTTCTCAGGATTTTCCCAGGCAATCGGGCTTCTCAGCAAACAATTAGGACTGTTAAGCCATGTTTAAGCCCAAACTATACAGGCACTTTTACTCATTGTCTTTCAGCACACTCTTTAAGTCGATTTCCAGAGTGTGTATATCTATCTATACATCAAATAACAAATTTTTAAATGGGCCTGGAAATACTAATAGACAATTATAAAAATAAATTTTGCATTTAGCATTTCGCCCCATCTTGCTAAAATCGAGTACAAAAAAAGTTAAAATTGAAATTATTTAAGAGATATGTAACACTATAAATAAGTTAAAATTCTAAAATAGAAGTATTTATAAGCAGTGGAGCTTTATCAATAAAATCTTTTTAAACCGCTTGTCAAACTATAAAAGCACTTTAGCTCCACTTACATTTAAAATTAGGACATGTTTCAAGGACCACGCTTCCCCATTATCAGCAGATGTTTGACTAGTTCTTCAGGTGACCGCCTCCCTCTCCTGGCGCTGTTCAACGAGTTGAATGACGTCTTCCACTATTGGCATTTCGAAAATCATGGCTTATTTTTAAAAATGTGTATATTTACCCTAACTGTTAATTCCCAATACTTTTTTGCTGGTACCAAAAGTTTGATTTCTTTAGAAATATTATGACTTTTTGACCAAAAATGATGGGCTATGGCTGATTTATCTGTCTGTTTGTATTTTATGCATCTCATGTGATCTTTAATCCCTGTTTTCCAGTTTCTTTTAGTTTTTCTAATATATCTTTCATGGCAATGCACACATTTAACACTATAAATTCCTGATAATTTGTTGGCCGGTTGAGCGGGTGATTTAGTGTATTTCTCATGCTGTATTTATTATGTGGAACTAGTTGTATATGAGAATTACGGAAAATGTTTTTAAATTTATTAAAAGCCTTAGGATGATATGTAAATTTGCAATATATGGAAACACTGGAGACAAAAGCATTTCTGCATATTTTTAAAGTATGGTTTCGTTATGTTGATATATTCGCTATAGTACCAGAAAAATTAGCACAGGATTCGTTAATACTATTGAATTTGCAAGACCAATCTATAAAATTTACTATTCCAACAAAAAAGATGGCTGGTTACCGTTTTTGGATCTAAAAATTATGAGAAAAGGAGATAAATTAGAATTTGGCATATAAAGAAAATCAACACATGTGGATAACTACATTAAAAACAACAACTCCAACCCAAAAGAACACCAATATGCAGTATTTCACAGTAATTCATTGGTTAGTGAACATTCCACCGACTTTGTAAGAATATAACAAGGAAGTGGATCACGAACTCTCTAATTCATATTAATCAAGATAATCCATTACAAAAGTACTTTCATTATACATTTCGTTGTAGGTACAGATTCACTAGAGAACACTGAATCTATAATGAAATGTTTAAATCCGGGGTAGTTTTATGATGGCCATACTCTTGAAGCAGTTGTTCTTACTTCAGCCCCAAATCATTATTGTTAGTTTTATATTTGTTAGTCCAAATGTATTTTAATATTGTTTTAGAATAAATCATTATAAATTGTTGGAAATGTGTGTAGCGTGAACGAGATTAATCAGTGAGTTAAAGAAATACCTACGTGTGATAGTGTAGTTCATGAATGTTAATGTGTGTAGACCATTGTAGCAATGGAAATCAATAATTTTGTTCTTCTTCATAAGAGATACCGAAGTGATTAGACGCGTTTTTATGTGCTTGTAAAGTTATTCAATATTTATTATATCTTAATAAGAGAAGCCACCAGTTTTATGTGAAAATGTTAATATTGAATATCCACTTTATAAATATAAAGTATAGATAAGAGAACAATTGGAATAGTAATTATTTCTCAAATTACGCTAATTAAGAAAAATAAAATCATATTTCGGAAAAATTTAGACGTTACAAAATCAATCAAAGTTTATTTATCTAGAAATTTAAAAATCATACAGCAAATCCTTTTTTTTTTTTTCTCAACCAGAAACTTCATTCCATGAGGAATTATTCTACAAATATCGCCGCAACGAGGTGCGGAACCACACATGTAAAATGAATCATTTGAAGGCTATACCATAATTATATTGCACGTGCGAAACACATGAATAGCAACAGTAGTTAAAAGAATGAAGAAGTATTGAACAGCATTCAAACCATTGTTTGCGAATATCTCGAAAGTAACTGATGTCATAATGCAATGAATTGGAATAAATTGTTCATTTTGATATATAGATTTAGTGTGTAGTAAATGTTTTGAGTCTCTTATAATTTACCGTTTATATAAAGTTATTTTCAAATGAATAGGACTTCACAGAGTATTCTCAGAAAATTCAAATTATACACTGTATTTGTCAATAAATAACTTCGGTTATTTTAATCAAATGGTATTTTAATCAAATTTTTCCGATCCGTTTAGAATAAATAAAACACTTCGAAAAATGTTCCATCTACAGGTTGGTTTGGTGAGGGCTTTATGTCGGGTTTTTGGAAGGTACTAAACCAAGCGGCCATTTATTGCACGTACATATGTATACAAGATGCAACTTTTTTCTAAAATTTTCCTTTTTATTTAGGGGTCCCAAAATGCATTCCCGATGAAATTTCGGTATCTAAATTTATGGTTACAATGCAATCGTTCTACCTACCAACACATGATAGGGATAGTGAAAAAAACCGTTGAAAGGAAATAATGAAAATTAAATTAAGAAAATTGGTAGGTTAGACTGCTGTAATTGGTCGCCATTCAACCTATTCATACCCTTGATTGGTCATTTGATGCATCGCTGAAGTATTATTTCGCATTATCTATATATTCATTTGTGTAGGAATATTTTTTAAAACTTGCGTTTATTGTTGATTTAGTGCTACTTTTGTTTTAACTCTGGTTATCTACCATTATGCATCTTTTAGGTCCTATTTATTAATGAATTCGTTCTCGGTTTATTCAACTGTAATATCTGATAGATCCTTGTCTCAATTAATTACTAATTATTTTACCAAGAAAAATAACATATGGAATGCTTAATTTGAGACTAATACTAAATATTAGTAACACTGTGTACTTCTAACGCTAAATCTAATTTGTGGACCACACTTTCTTCTAATTTTTTAATTGTTATAATGAACTGAAACCATTTGGAGCCTTTAAGCATACAACACTGAACGCCTGATAATAAATTAATTTATCTATTTTTATGGACAGGAAAACAAATTGTATTTTTATTTTTTAGAGTTTGAACTTAATAAAATGTTATAACTTGTCATTTTCATTAACATATCTACTAGTGTCAAAAAGATGTTTAAACTAATAAGCTGTATACATTGTATTAAGTATATGATTCCTAGGTAAGGCTGTCATTTATTGTTGATTAATTTCACATGGACAGTACAGGAATTTTTTGACTCCCATTACAAGCTTTATTTTAAAATTGATGTCATCGTATGTGTTTGTCACTTAAAGTCTTGTTAGTATGAATTACTCAGAAGGCATACTCTAAATTCATACAGTTTGAACGTTTATTTATACAGGTATGGTACGCTCAACTCATGGAAAGATCTAGAGTAATACATCCTAAATGATACATGATACATCCTAGTAATATATCCTACATAAATAACCTAAATATTAGAAAAATAAACCTCAGTTAACTGAAAGTGTGGAGAAGCTAATTTAAAAGTAATACATATTCTAAAAATGTATGTAAGTATACAGGAACGTGTACAATAAAAATGAGGACATTGCCTTCAAATAAACAATTCTTTAAGGACAACATTTAACCTGCGATGAAACACGTCTACAGTTTGACAAACCCTGGCATCCTGTAGTAATGAGCCTAGCAACCTTCATAGTGAAAAGCAATGAGCACATACATGAATAGATGTCCGGTGAAGTAGGATTTAACATATATCCGAGCCTATGTGAGGATTGTGATATGGGAACAACTTTTAAATCGAAAAGCTAGTTTTATAGCAAAAGATTATTGAAATTCGATTAATTATTCTTTATTTTGAAAATATCTTTGTATACATTGGGGAAAGGGCTTCTGATAATACTGCAGCGGAGAAAGGTAAAGCACCACCAAATGAAGCACAACAAATGCACTTTCTCTTAATTACGTGAATGTTTGGAGGTGAATGGAGCCCAATTTCCGTGCCGTCCTGGGAGCATGAATGAATGTAGAGGGACAGATTTAGACCAAGCGGACCCAGTTTCACGCGACGCTATTCATATACACATTCATGCAGTTCTTGGCCTGAATCCTGGGCTCCCTTTCATAAAACATGTCAAACATCGGTCCTCCACAGGTTTGTTCATTCCCGCTTTTTTCCTCCCTGCTGTCAAAGGGCAGCTATTAATAGAGAACAGATACCATAGTTCTGGGTGGTGGCGTTTATAGCTTCCCCTCTGACTGGCGATTACAGATTAGTTGCTAGCACACTTTGTGTTCCTGATATTGTATGCCTATAGGCTGTACCAAAAGTCCCATTATTTCCCTTAGCTCTTTATCATCCTGTATTTTGTTTATTGTAGAAAAGTTTATCATCATCATTATTACTACTATCATCAACATCAACACCATCACCATTATTATCATCACCCTCATTAAAATTATCTGTTTTATCTGAAACTTGTTGAAAGGTTTGAAAACAATTATTATGTGAGTACGCCTCATTGGGTTGTTGGTCCAAAGGGGTTGAATTGGTGGGGTTCCCACCTATACAGTATTTCTTCTGTATGTATATGATATGCTTATATCACCAATTAAACTCTAATTAAATTAAATTTATAAAACACACAGCAGGAAAACCAAATGGTATCATAAAATAATGGCAGAACTACAACTATATCTGTCAGCCACGTAATCTCTAAATCTTGTATTCTGAGTGGATATTTTACTATTCACAAAAATATAATCCACAACTTTCCTAGTTCAGACCAGTTAAACTTGTGAATATCTTTATGGAGAATATCATATTCGTAACTAATAAGTCATTAAAGGCGCAGAATTATATTAGCTGTTGTCTTTTTTCTCCCCAGTGATCCCATCGCATTTGCTATTGGCGAACTCCACTCTCTTGCATTTAAATCGTCTGAAACTACTATGTAGACAATTTTCCCAGTTACATCTATATTATTTTGTAGATATTTATAAAATCTTTATTATATAACGATTTATATATTTTCAGTATATATCGTTGTATTTATATAGTTTCTAGTACAAAATTGACTTTTCTATGCATAAAGTCACCTAATATATCTGCCCTAATATATCTTTGTCAAGTTTGATGCTAAAATTGCATGGTCAGGTTACTGGTCAGCCAGACAACACCCACTCTGAAGAACTGGGCTTTCTTTCGGGGTTTCCTCCATGAGCCTTTGTAGAATATTCACCGCAAGGCACCACTTTCTACTGCATTTCAATCCCTGAGCAAAAAGGTTGCCCTTTTAGGGGCTTTTAGTTCCTCGGGAGAAATTAAGCTCCCTATCAGCTCCTCTGCCTTCAGTGAGCTCGTTTTTAGGGGTGACTGCTAATTTCGGCAGTCACTTGGTAGCTGATTACAGTATTGAATCACTTGGTGTTGGGGTTCCAATTTATTATTATTATTATTATTATTATTATTATTATTATTATTATTATTATTATTATTATTATTATTATTATTATTATTATTATTATTATTATTATTATTATTATTATTATTATTATTATTATTATTATTATTATTATTATTATTATTATTATTATTATTATTATTATTATTATTATTATTATTATTATTATTATTATTATTATTATTATTATTATTATTATTATTATTATTATTATTATTATTATTATTATTATTATTATTATTATTATTATTATTATTATTATTATTATTATTATTATTATTATTATTATTATTATTATTATTATTATTATTATTATTATTATTATTATTATTATTAATATTATTATTATTATTATTATTATTATTATTATTATTATTATTATTATTATTATTATTATTATTATTATTATTATTATTATTATTATTATTATTATTATTATTATTATTATTATTATTATTATTATTATTATTATTATTATTATTATTATTATTATTATTATTATTATTATTATTATTATTATTATTATTATTATTATTATTATTATTATTATTATTATTATTATTATTATTATTATTATTATTATTATTATTATTATTATTATTATTATTATTATTATTATTATTATTATTATTATTATTATTATTATTATTATTATTATTATTATTATTATTATTATTATTATTATTATTATTATTATTATTATTATTATTATTATTATTATTATTATTATTATTATTATTATTATTATTATTATTATTATTATTATTATTATTATTATTATTATTATTATTATTATTATTATTATTATTATTATTATTATTATTATTATTATTATTATTATTATTATTATTATTATTATTATTATTATTATTATTATTATTATTATTATTATTATTATTATTATTATTATTATTATTATTATTATTATTATTATTATTATTATTATTATTATTATTATTATTATTATTATTATTATTATTATTATTATTATTATTATTATTATTATTATTATTATTATTATTATTATTATTATTATTATTATTATTATTATTATTATTATTATTATTATTATTATTATTATTATTATTATTATTATTATTATTATTATTATTATTATTATTATTATTATTATTATTATTATTATTATTATTATTATTATTATTATTATTATTATTATTATTATTATTATTATTATTATTATTATTATTATTATTATTATTATTATTATTATTATTATTATTATTATTATTATTATTATTATTATTATTATTATTATTATTATTATTGTTATTATTGTTATTATTATTGTTATTATTGTTATTATTGTTATTGTTGTTATTGTTATTGTTGTTATTGTTGTTATTGTTGTTATTGTTGTTATTATTATTATTGTTATTATTATTATTATTATTATTATTATTATTATTATTATTATTATTATTATTATTATTATTATTATTATTATTATTATTATTATTATTATTATTATTATTATTATTATTATTATTATTATTATTATTATTATTATTATTATTATTATTATTATTATTTTTATTATTATTATTATTATTATTATTATTATTATTATTATTATTATTATTATTATTATTATTATTATTATTATTATTATTATTATTATTATTATCATCATCATCATTACTATTATTATTACTATTATTATTACTAGTGTTAGTGTTAGGTAGTACATGAATAGGACATTTTGTTCTATCTATCCACTGACGACTACTGAAATGCTGAAGATGTCAACTCCTACAGGAATAGAGAAGTAAACATTGTACCGCCTTTCAGGGACTTGCTTTAAACGCTTTTAAGAGCAATATTAAATATTCTCAAGCTATTTGGTTTTTATATTTTAAAATATATGTGATTCTTTTCTCCCATCTTTGGAATGAGATTTTCTCGTATAAATGACCACTTTCTCAGAAACTGTTGAAAACAGCTGAATTAAATTTTAGAATGATAAAAACTACCTCTAAGTGCTGTTGAGGATATGCACTGGTGTTTATAACATGGTTATTTTTTAAATAAAAATAATTACTGGTAGTCAAAATATGTTGTTCTTAAAAGTATTCTCATATTAACTAAACAAATTTATTGTTAAAATTAGTTCTGTGTACTTAGAAGACATGCGTCTACATGTGATAAACTAATCAATTTGAGAAAAGACATCATGAATTAAGCACATTTAACCTTGCTGTTATAGTAATGTAATCTCCCCTTAAACCGTGTGGTTTTAGTTGTATTCAACACGGAGGAACAATATCAGGAGGAAGAAAATTAAAGAAGAAAGCAAATTAACTTGAGGAAATTGGATGATAGTCATGAAGCATCTGTAAAACTCTATATTCCACAGAAGTACTCACAAACATTATTCCAGTGTTAAAGATTTATAATACTTCTCCTGCGAAAAGTTTAAGTCAATATCTTATGGATAAAATATCTGGGAAAAGTAAAGAGGATTTCATAGTGTTTACAGTACTTTTCATATAACATCTGAGAACTGTAATGTCCACTCTCTGTGGACTTCCACTCAAGCGACGTAGAAGTGGGCGCCTGGGGTCAGATGCCTATGGAGAAGCAGATAAACAGAAACATAGAGAGTAGCCAGTATGAGCAATCAGTCCGAACCTTGATCGGAGACTGGGCATATGAGAATATGAAATGAGGGCGAAATTATTGAACGGAAAGGTGATGAAGGAAAAGTTGGTGAAGTAAACGGCGAGGGAATTTGGAGAACCTGGAGAAAACCCGCCAATACGGTTCTTTGTCCACCACAAATCCCACAAGTGCCGCTGGAATCGAACCCGAATGGCTTTGGTGAGAGGCGAATGGTCTAACTACGGTACCGCAATACCCACAATACTTTAACCAAAATTTATGGAAGCATTTTTGAGAAAATATAGAACATCTTGCGACGTAAATGGGCCCGACGAAACAGATGCGAAGGCAACTAAAATGTTATTAGATTAAAACCGAGTTAACTTTACCGCAGACTGCCCCTTTAACAAAGCTTCAGCGTTGTGTTCATGCAGGAAAAGCAAGGGAACATAAACATATATTTGTGAATTAGAGAACGACACATCTCTGTGGGGTATATAAGCTTGACAGAGAAGTGTTTGCTCGTGCAAAGTGTATGACGTTTAATGCAAGCACTGTAACTATATTATAAAGTTGTCCCCAGCGAGGTCTATATCTTACAGGTGTGGGAGGAGTTCACATATCCCACAGGACTTGGGAGTTTCTGAATCTGCCGGCAAAACCTTTGTAGCTGTTTGCTTCAACTTCGCCGTTCATCATCTTGGATGCTCAAGCTTCATAGGAACTCATGTATTCACCTAGAGCAGAGCAAATATTGCATTTCGCGCAAACATTCCAATCCATGCACTTTAAATACATCAATACATAACAAAAGGAGACTAGTAGACAAACACAAACACTATAAAATGGTTATGTGCCTGGCCTTTTTTAAATAGGATAATTAAAAAAAGAAAAGAATAAGAAAACTTGTGTTTCATTGACGCCTATTCCTCAGTTAATCCTTCTACGAACTATTTTTTAGAAAACTTAGTCGTTACTAGTCCAGATAAAATTTCATTACTCATTTACACATTTTATGTAGGTAGCTTTAAAATTCTATGCTCCTTCTGCAACCACTAGAAAAAAAACGAGTAATCACTTCCCCTTGAAAAAACTATTTTAAAATTGGAACCAATAATAATGAATAATTCGGAAATGATTAACGCCTAAATTGAGTGTATCCAAGAAAATTCGACTGATGCATGTAGTTTAGTTTTCTTATACGTTTAAATATAGGATAGTTTATTAATTTCGTTAGAGCCAGAATTCCGAAAAAATGTTTAAAAGTTTCTCCAATTTAATGTACATTTCTGTTATTATCTCGTAATTCTTTATTAGTCACCCCTTTTAGCTTTAATTTCTTTAATTTCTTGCCGGTTTAATAATGCACATGCGCACCTTCTGATGCCCTTCAATGTAAAGTTATCCTTTTAAACTGGATGAAATATAATTAAGAATTCGGAAATTTGTATGAACTTAAAAATTACAAAGTATCAAAATAGGTAAGTTGAAGTAAAATTTGAGACAACTAATGGTGTCACTTAAGATATACATTTAAGATATTTGCATACAAACAATATGTATGTCCTGAATTTTGGGGGCAGAATAGTCCTCTTACTTCCGATTGGCTTTTGTACAGCTGGTAAACCCTAACAGAGAGAAAAAATAGCTTCTGCACAAAAAACGCAGATGTGTTTAATTGATGCACACAATTGATGCCAAATGCATTTTTGTAGCGTTAACCATTTCCGAGATATTTTTATTAGTTTTAATTGTGTAATACTTTCTTTTTTTAAAAACAAACACACAGCGGTCGTATTTAAAACATTTGACTGTCAACTTAGCCTTATTGTATTGTTTTATGCTTGCAACAAAATGTATAAATAAAAATGTAATGCCTATTTTTCTGGATAAGTAAGAAGTAAAATAGAAGAATAAGCTTTTGCAAGAATAGTTTGTAGAAGAACGAGGAGAGGTTATGTGAATGCAAAGTTTTCATCAGAATCCTTTTCAACAGTGCACACTAAACCAAAATAAAAGAATAAGAATATCATTCGGCAAATATCAAGGAAAATGAGTTTATTAACAGTTCATAAATACAGTGAGAGAGGATAGATGAATTTGTATAAAACAAAAAAGCAAGTGTCCATGTTAAACTCCTGGGCTTCCCCTTTTGGATAGGCTATGCGAGTAGCTTGCGCGCTATTTGACGTCTTCATTTGTTTCGCCTCCTTCGCTCGTCTCCCCCTAGAGGTCTCGCTACGCCTGGGATCACACTGCAACGGTTAACTACCCCCTCGAACAGTTCTATTATGACTTTGACTAACGGGCATAAAATATTTAAACTGATGATGTTGATGATGATGAGCAAAAGGAAAGGGGCCTGGTGACTCTCCAAATGGTTTAGATTGAAGCACGTACCGCCCGGATTATGGCTGTAACAAAATGCTTTCGCTTTGTAACTTCTTTCGCTTTAATTGTCGTTACACTTTTAGTTGGGAATGAATACAAGCTGAAGCTGGTAAAGGGCTACAAAGCTTAACTTAGGGTCACAAACGTAACACCAATTAATAGGTACGAAAATGTCAACAAGGACCCCGGCGTAGGATGCCTCAAGGAGCTCTGTGTTAATGAAGGAGTAGGATAACTGTTGAGAGAAATGGACATAATGCTTTTATACTGCAGTATAGTGAATAGCGTAATTTGTTTTAAAAGATGGTGAGTAGATTCCTTTTCATAACTCATAGGCAATCAATCCCAAGGAAGTTTGCGAATCGTTCTAATAAAACTGGAATTAATTATGAAATGAACCAAATTAACCCCGTGACAAAACAGCCCTTATGGAGCCCACAGTATTATTATGGTAGGCATTGCATGAATAAAATGCAACAGCTGATATATCGTTTAGGTGAACTATGTGGGAATAGAGGAAACCCGGAATAACGAGAATCTGAATAGTTCGGAGACAAACTAATAAACGAATATAAACTAGTAAATTATACATTTATTTTGGTGCTAACAATAGTGTGAAAAAGCGCGTTTTGGCACTTAAACCCAATACCATGTTTGCTTTTACTTTTTGCAAGGTGTTCTGCGTTTCTTTTGCATCAAATTGGTGCTGCATTTGATAAAAAAAAACATAGTAAACCCATAAATTGGAAATCCGGATTAATGCGGGTCGGATAAACTACATACGATCTTATGTGTCTGTGTAAGGGTGTAACAATGTATTATATAGAATGTATGTGTAATAATTATTAGTAAATTATCGTTATTTCAGTTATCAGATTACGGCATATTAAATAAATAAACAAACGAACGTGTTAGGGAACTGATCAATTCTACCAGCAATGGGAATGAAAGTGAACTAAAATGAAACACAAGGAGTTTAGGAATATAATTGGCACCGTCTGAATGTGCAGTGATAAAAACACAATTGGATAATGCAGCTTATTAGCCACTTTATACGAATAGTATTACGGTTCAGTAGTGAGCTGATGTTTTTTCTAAAAAGAAAAATTGTATATTTGCAATCACGCCGGAGGCATGTGCGTTCTTCCATATGTATACTGCACACGGACTGTAATGTTATCGGCCGCAGATTAAACAGCTGCAGGTAGGTACAGTGTGACCATGACAACCGACTCCCTGCTAGAGGAAACAAAACAGTCGTATTATACTACATGGCAAAGCAAAAAGGCGTATCGGGAAAAATTCGCAACACAGAGATGTTTACCTCAGCTTATCGCACATAAACGGCAAGTCCAGTGTATATATATATTCTGTTCAGATATAATAATATATTCTGGACAGCAACGTGCCATACATCGGCATATAGACATATCATATAGACACATGGAGCTTCCAATCGCTCTATTTGTATTTCGTAACTTACTGTACGTCAGCTAATATTTCACGCTTCTAATCGACCAGATAAGACCCAGTAAGAGACGATCACAGCGCTGGTCACCTGAAGGTCAATACGCCTCAACGCTCTGTCCAGTAATACTTGCAAGGCAATGCTTCACTAGCTCGCAGAGTAATACGCTACCTTGTTTTCGACGGTTGCACATTTTATGGTGCTGCTGTACATCTGACGTCTTTCATACTCTGTGCCCAATTAACTTGTATCGCATGCAAGCACACATCTCTCCGGCCTTTAGTTATAACATAAGTGACCCCAATTGGTTGATATTACTGGAATTTCTCTCAGTGTGAAACACTAATGTATAAAATAGCTATGTAATTGTAATGATGGGAATGATTGTGAAATTACCAAATAATGTTCTGGTCACGACGTGAAAAGAGAATTTATATAGAGAATTTAAACATTATGAATTGCATTTACTGAAATATTTCACTAGTAAATGGACAAATAAATCGCATGGAATGAGTCTTTTATGTCATTTTTGTCATATACTTATAATAAATAATAATCTAAACTAACCACTGCGACTATTAGTTTGAACCTGTCAACATATTGAACATAAATTAAAAGTGCTGCTGCTTGTACAAATACGAGGGTTGTTCAATAAAGAATGATCATAATTTTTACGATCATAATTTTTAGCACTAAAACACAACCTTATTACATTCTGTTAGCTTAATGTGAAACAAACACACCGTAGTAGTTTCATTATTGGTACTCCTGATTTCCGCCTGTGAGAACCAGGCAAGTTCAGATATGTTCAGTATCGCCTACCCCTGCAATAGAGGTAACACGCGAGGAACAATATGTGGCTTTGAAATTCGGCTTTCGTCTCAAATCTTCATTTGAGTCCTATGCAATGTTACAGGAGGCCTATGGAGAGTCTGTTCTTCCCTACAGCACAGCTCGAAGGTGGTTTAAAATGTTTAAAGAGGGCAAACAATCAATTTCAAAGGAAGGTGGAATCGGCACTGCTCTTACGAAAGAAAACATCAACACTGCTGCTGCCATTGTGAGAGAGGATCGATGAATTACCTTAAGATCACTTTCTGAAATACTGAACATTTCATTGGGTGCCACCCACACGTTGGTGACAGAAACATTACACATGAGACCTGTTTCTGCGCGATGGGTTCCAAGACTGTTGATTCCCGAACAAAAGGACATTCGCATGCAGGTCTGCATGCAGTTAAAGTTGATGTTAGAGGAAGATCCGGAGTTTCTTTCAAACATAATCACTGCTGATAAAACTTTGTTATATCATTTTGATCCTGAGAGCAAACAGCAAAGCTCAGTGTGAAAATCTCCTTCATCACCAACCCTCAAAAAAGCAAAAGTGGTTGCTTCTGCTGGGAAAGTTATGGTCATCTCATTCTTTGATATTCATGGAATGGTTTATCAGCATGCTGTAACTGCACATACATTAGTAAATGGACAATACTACAGGGATGTCCTGAAAAGACGACATTTCCTTGAAGCAGGCTGGATGCTGCACCCCGATAATACGCGGTCGCATATTGCCAATGGTGTTGCTGAATATCTTGCTAAAATCAACGTAACCCTCACCCTCCCTATAGTCCGGATTTAGCACCATGTGACTTTTATCTATTCCCTAACTTGAAGAAACGCCTTCGTGGGAGGCATTATCCATCATCAGTGGTTAAGGCTGCGGAGGCAATTTTGAAGGACCTCTCAAAAAATGGTTTCCAGCATGTCTTTGAAGAAAGGCAGAAACGCTGGGACAAGTGCATCACATTCAGGGGAGACTATTTTGAGAAGGACCATCAAAATTATGAGGATGAATAAAGCTACGTTGTCAAAAAAATTGTAATCATTCTTTATTGAACAGCCCTCGTAAATACTTATGATCTCCGTTTGCCCTATCTTGTTGGCTGCCCAGACCTTTGAAATGTTTGCGAGCTCTTTTTTTCGTGATTGTTTTTCTAGTTCATAAGCTTCTGTTTAATAGGACGATAAAATTGATTCCAAACATATTTGTTATTCATTTCACTTGTTTCGTAGCTTCGAAATCTCTTATATATCGTGCTGTCGTTTAAATTTAACACTAGATATTATTGGATACATATTCCTTATACCTGATCGTAAACGATCATGGGTTGATTAGTCAACTTTAATATAGTATGGTCCCCAATTTTCGATACAGAGACTCTCAATTGGTTGATATCTGACGCTTTCAAGTACACTATTGGCCTATATTAGGTAACTGATATTTAAGTGGAATAGCCATTATATCAACTGAGATTTATTATCAAAACACCTACCTATCTATATTAACAAATCTCCCGCATACGTATCGAACAGACCTAGATATTTGGTGCCAGAGTGCTAGCGAATCTATATATGCACAAAGCACGTTCATGGATTTATTAAACTGACAGTAATCGTTTGTTACATTTTTGCATACCTAATGGATAATAATCTTAATTCATTCAAAGAATTTAGTGACTAATTATGCCTACGCAGTAAATAGTTCGTGTTGAACTTTTTCGCCAAATAAATATTAATGAATATCATTCATTATTGTCCACCTACTCAATTAGTTATGACTCAGTAGTGACGTGAAAAATCTTCGAGAATTTATAGCTTTCATTTATTCATTTCTTAGTGCAGAGGGAAGGAATGGACAACCTTAATATTTTGCTCCCACTAAATTATACATACATAAAGAGCAATTTGCATTACCCTGACCGCGCTAGTCGTTTGTTATCAAAAACTTTGCATTTCTATGTGCCCTATCTCACTATCTTTTATGTGGTGTATCTTATTGGACGATGAATGAATAAAATAGGGAGTTAAGATTATCCAGTTTAACATTCCTCCTCCCAAAACCGCAAAAACTAGTTATATTAGTGTTAGTTATATTCTCTTTCATTTCTTCATATTTGTGTTATTCACAGCTTGATTCTGTTTTATTATCAAATAAGGTTATGGGTTTTAATTTTATGCTTCACCAAGATTTGAACTCGGAACCTCTTTAACGTGGCAGACATGCTACGTCCACAGAGGCGCCTTTTCGATACTCTGATGGAAAGTTAGATACCATTAGAATGAAAACGAACAAATAATGCTGAAGAACAATAGAAATGTGTACATTTACTGCAGAAAGACCTAAACTGCAATGAAGAACGTATTTCTAATCACCGGTAATTTCTTTCTGAAAATTAAGCCATATTTTCCATTTATAGAGGCGTACAGGCTATAGCCCACAATAACAGTAGTTGCGCGTTGCAAAAGATAACCATTGTATACTCAATACCAACATAAGTAATACAAAAAGTCCCACTAGTGCACCACGTAAGGAAACCTCAAAATAGTTATTTTTGAATGACAGCGCCTATCGTTCCAATCACAGAACAGTAGTTTCGCAATAAAGGTTCTTTCTTTCCACTTAACTAACCCGAGTTCCTTGGTATTAAACCACGATTGTTGACGATTCTATTACAATAACGTCAAGCGACAAGGTACTGTCCGCCCACCACAAGTAGGCAAGACAGAGAAATGTGCAAAGTAATCACTTGCTGTCAGTATGATGTTTATGCTCGCCTTCCGGATATGATAAAGATGCTAGGTTCATACAAAATGCACTGTTGTCACATAACTCACCCACACATAATACCGATCATTTCAGTTACTGACACCAACATTAGATCTGGCAACATGAATGACTCATATGCACTCTCATACATTCATAGTCAACACATACACTACCAGAGCATATAAACAGTTGAAACCCCTCTCCCCTTCATTCCCAACTTGCCTTCTTGTAGTGGGCAGACAGTAATGAGCGCATGGAATTCATGCATCTAAATAATTATTTTAATTACTGCTTACTTAAGTAGAATTCAATCCAGCAGGAGCGTTTCAGGTCTCGCTTCCCCCCCCCTTTCTCTGTATGTGTGTGTATGTGTGTGTTTTTCTGTGTGTTACGTATGTGCGCGCGTGCATGACGTAAACTATAGCACAACTACGACGTTACTTTTGGAACTGCCTATAACAGACTCAATAATCCTGTTACGGCTGGAGAATTACTGTGTTGGAATTTTATAATTAGATCTACTATTTTAAACTTCATTATTTAAATTTTAATTTTGGACAATCAGCAGTTCTGCTATACAAATAATTGATTATAAATTTTTTCATAGTAATATATATATTATATATCATATATATTATATCTACATCATACAAGGTAGCTCAATTGTACAGAACATAAAATTGATTAATAATTAGTTAATAAATATATTACTAAGGCATATGAATAACAATAATTAAGTGGTGATTTATTACTGATGAATCGCACGTTATGTTCGGAATCAGAGACTTAAGTATCCTGTGGTATTTTCCTTTTCAAGGTTGTTCCACAATGGCGTCTTACTCTTAATTTCTGAGACCATGAAAGATTCACCAGTTTGTAGTAGAAAGATACGGATAAGTGTTTTACGCATTGTTTGATTGGAAGAATGTCTAATTCATGATGTAGCAGGAGAGTGATGGTTTAGGTGGTTTCCTTTTTGCCGGTTTTTTTTTTTTTTTTTTTTCGTTTTTTGCCGACCTACCTGCCCCATGGTTTTTTCGGGGTTTTTACGGGTTTCTAGGCAAATGCTCAATTAATTACATCGCTCGAATTTCCTATCCTTACATTTCACTTCCATTATCATTTCATATCATCTCTCATCTGGTGGTTTCTTTCAGGGTAAAAGTGTAGACGGGAGTCTCGGCGGTGCATGGCGGAATGGTATGATCTGAGTGAACACTTTCTCCTCCGGCGGGACAGATTCCGGTCTCCGAGCCGGCGTAGTGGACCTATTCAGGAACGTGGCTGGTGGGACGCCGATTGTGCAATCCTGCCTGGAGTCTTCCTTGCTCTGGGGGGGGGGGGCGGCCTCCTGTCTCCGAACCGGTCGTGTGACTGTTTCGAGGCTACGGTAGTTGGTATAACGATTGTCCTGGATCGCTGGGGAGTTACTGTCTAGTACAGTCTGAGGACTCCACCCTCTGTACTGTAGTGACTCCTTGGGGTCGACCGCCCTTTGTTTCCTCTCATCTCACCCTCCCTCCCAGGAGTGCCCCATTTGCGGCATAGGCACAAAAGACCAGTCTAGTTGAGGTGCCGAATCCCCTTCATACAATCCAATCCAAGTAATTTTAGAGTAACCAAGTGCGGTGATATTTTCGGTACTATGGGCTTTCTAAGTCAGTTTTCTGTCGAAGAGTACACCGGGGTATTTAACTGACGTTTGTAATGATAACTATTACAATTGCTTGTTTTTAAAGAAGAAACGTAATGAAAAGTTTGTGTGGGAATATTTAAGCTTGTTTTAGCAATATTTTGACCGAGCGCAACGTGTGCTACTCGCATTCGGGAGGTCGCTGGCTTGATCTGCAAACTCTGACTTGAGTTTTTCGTATTTTGTCCGTATCACTTAGCCGAATGCTAGGATATTTTCATATCACGGTTTCCTTTCCATAATTCCCCTTTGTTCCGCTTCATCTTTCAGGTGTGTGGTGTATGGCGGTACCGGACTAATGGCACAGATGCTTGCGCATTGTAAATGCTTATGTCAGCGCTGGGTGACGTACTGATATGGCGTCGTCACGTGGGAGGACTATTTTTGTTGACACAAGACACAGAGTGTTGTGACTGCGCAGGGTTTCTGGGGTCAGAATAAATAACTCCTAACGTTTGTTAAGAACTTCCGCGCGTATTTTGACCTGTCAACCTGTAATTCCTTAACTTTATCCCTTACTGTTGTGAGTGTTAGCAGCAATAAAAGTTTGTGGTGATCGCAGTACGCAAAGTGTCCCTCTTCCTTGTCTAATCTTTACCCTTACTAACATTCAATGAAATGCACCAAGTTGTAAATCGTTCATTCTAGAGAGAGAGAGAAAGAAAGAGAGAGGGGTTATTTTGAAGAGAACGGATTGTCTCGTTTTAGCTTCGAATCTGAATGAAACTGAGCAGTATCCTCAGCACACATAGCAATGCAGCTGGGTTGCACATCAGGAATATCACTTGTAGATATGTTGAATAATAGAGGAACAAGAGCAGATCCTTGTGGAACGTTAGCGATTGACATATTGATGGCATATAATCTTCAATGCAAACCAAAAACTATCTATTAAGAAGCTGATAATTATCTTCATTACATTTTTAACGGCTGTATTCACGATACAATTCCAAAATAACGGTTCACCTCCTTCAGTAGCCGCAAAATAAATGGACTGCTAAAAATATTAACCACGATGAACTCACTGTAAGACTTAGATGGAAACTTCTTTCCTGTCTTAGTAGCATTTTGGTAGCGTGTCTGGTTCACGTTCAAGAGGCCCCGAGTTTGAATCTCGGTCAGGGCGAGCTATCGGGATAAGGTTTCTTTCCGAAGGTTTCCCTTATCCTGAGAGAGAAATGTCGGGTAAGCTCTATGGACCCTCGGCTTATTTGAACAACATTTCATTCATCGTCCGATATGACCTAACGTTGGACGATGTTGATTAAAAAATTATCCAAGAAAAAGACGCATATTGTTCAAGTGCAAGAATCGTGATCTTTCCCCGGATTTACCTGAATGTGGCTGTACGCTGTAAATTTGTCAACAAAACTGCTGGTATGCCAGCAATAGATTTAAACTGAACACAAATATTTATCTATTCTCCTTAAACGTCATTTCTCCTCAAGGGCTTTCAAAAGAGAACCTAAGGTTTTCCCTCTTCCGTCCTTCTGTATACTTTACCACAGTAGTAGCCGTAGCAGTAGATGTAGCTCTATTGACCCTGGGCTCATTGGAGCATCATTTCATCTATTTCATTCATCGTCAGATATGACTTATCTTTGGAGGACGTAAGCTAAAAAAAAAAAAATCGTGGAGTAGGGATTGGAAAGTGCTAACGGTCCCCTCTCTTCGACCCAAAGATCTTTGTTTTACGCCTATCACATACTAGATAAGACCAGTGAAGTGAACACGTGATAAATAGCCGCACTTAAAAATCCCCAAGCCAATGGGCAGGATCGAAGCCGGAACAGAATAGTTCTGTGAACGGGAACCAGAGCTCCCACGTTCTACCAGTGAGCCATGGCAGAGATTTACCATAGTAAAAGAATAAACAACGTACGTATATAACAGCGCAGAAAATAATACGGATTACGTGTAAACATGAGAAAGGTAACGACTACGTTATATAAGCTGTTAGTACAATATAACGACACTGAAATTCGGAGAGAAGTAATACATTTAATATTGGAGGTTTAATATTTCAAGAAGCATAATGAGAGTGCAAATTCCTATAATTTTTGGCTGCTTGCGTCTTGCTATATCATGTTGCTATTTTATTTCGAACTTAAATTACCCCACTGTTTCATATCTACCTTTAAGTAATATTTTAAACACCAAAAGAGCGACAATATTTTTATTAGGAATATCATAATACTTTTGCTAGTACAGCAGCTCTTTGACGAGGGTAGCAGAACAACAGAGAGCGCTGGCAAAGGAAGTTTCGTTTGATTTGTCAGAAGCTGAGCAAAGAAAAGAGCATCACGCGGCGCATCTATCACAAAAGATGCTGCGGCAAGTGAAACAATTTCTGTATCATTTATTTAAGTTCACTGTTGCGAGTTTTTTATAATGAGATAAAAATTTTTCAGCTCCCTTCGTTCCATTTTCACGTGTGTGCGTGCGTTTGTACAGACTTGGTGGGGAAAGGGGAGGTCCAAAAAGGGGGGGCATGCTGCAAAGAAAGCAAATACGAAACAAAAACTGCGGTAACGAATTTATATTCTTTTTTCTTTCTGAGGACATCGGAATGATGACGGGGAAAAATAAGAGGCAAGTCTACAAAAGCAAAGGACATAAAAGAGTTTTAGCTACATTATAATTCCCATTCCCCTATACATGGGCCCTTATCTTTATTTCTGTTTTAATTTTTCCTCGATTCTGAGGCATCCTCTGTCTTTTTTTTTTTTTGTTGCTCTTCCTCTCATCTACCTCTTTTGGACTTTTAGAACGATACTGTAGTTGGAAAATAAACAAAGAAAAGGGAAAGAGTTTTCTACGAAGCTTTGAGCCAAATCGGTCATGTGTGTTCGTGAACCGAGGTTTTTCATTGCGCAGTTGCTCGTCGGATGTTCCGCATGTGGAAAACAATGAGCTGCAACTCCCTCGTTCCAGAAATGGATTTCTCTCAATCCTTTGGAGCTTTGTCTGCCACATTTTAAAGCAAACACGACTTCAAATTGACGTCACGTAGGGTGCACGTCAGCTTGAAATTTTAAGACGTTTTACTATGTAATTTTTAAACAACGGTTAACATAAAGGTTACTAAAATCCACTGTTTCTAATGCATCGTGTTACTGTAGATAAAGAGATGGGAATAAAACTACTGAAGTAATTGCTTTGAGAGATCACTAACGACACCTGTGCATGGTTTTAAGCATTATACAAAATGGTGGAATGGGGAAAAGAATATAATCATGCCGTTAATGCAGGCAAATACAAATAATAAGAACATTAACATCTTCTAATACACGTTCTCAATTTTTGTACCTTTTGCTCTGCTCCAGCGGGAGCAAATAATTTTGTCCCAATCTAAGTTGTAATTTACTTGTTTTCAAACCGAAAACAGAAGGAAAAATAGAAACTGAAGCTTGTGAAATCATTTTCAACATTGCATTGTACACCTGAGTGAATCCAATATTGAAAGATTTATATTATATCACGAGAGTACTTAATATTACTTTTAAAATTTTAAAATACATATTTGCATTTGCATTTAAACTGAAATATCTAGCTTCCCCTGGAAGATAAACTCCTGCTTGGGGGAGCAGTGGGGGTTGCTTTCTCTTATGTTTAATTTAAGTGGCACAAGGAATGGAGATGTTCCTCCCAGCATGTTTCCACCTTAAAACGTTTTATTTTATAGTATTTTAAGCAAAACACACGATTACATTTTGTGTTTAAACTAGCAGAGTAGGTTGTTTGTTCTAAACTATCTGTACATTATGAACTGTCAAAGTTATAATGACAAAACGATCAAGGGACGATGTTGACGGTTCAGTGCATCTGGGTGACTCAGTTGGTTAGGCGCTGGCCTACTGATGTCAACGTCACTGATTCAAACCCGACCCAGATCGATGGTTTTTAAGTGCACTTAAACTCATGCCAGTAGATTTACTGGTGTGTAGAGAACTCCTGTTGGACAAAATTTCGTCACAATGGCGGCGTTGATATGATCCTATCAGTTGTCAGCGTCGTTAAAAAGAAAATTTATGCTTTCATTCATTCATTCATTCATTTACTTATTTGGCGGTTTAGCTCTGCTGCATGTTTGTCTTATTTCATGTGAGTAATACATTTCATCATATTCAACGTTCTAGTGGAGATAAATATTGTTGCAAAGCAACTGTTAGTTTTTATTTTCTTTGCCTCTCAATAGCTCTCGCTAGGTATTTCTAACATCATGGTCAACAAAATGCTATCGTCTTGCTATTCAGCAGTCTCAAAAATTAAATGTGTAGTGCTTAACGCCCGCTTTTACTACATACGGCAACGCAGGCGGTAAGCAGTCTCAGCGGACAAATCTAGTAATTACTAGTGAAAACATGTGTATTATATCATGAATTTAATAGAAAAATTGAAATAACACGTACTATACATAAATATGTAGTATAGGTATGAAAATAAATCTAAAGCAAGTCATGCAACTGCAGTACCTCATATTTTGTTTTATTAAAGGTGCAGTGTTGAGCCGTGTCCGGTCGTAGTGTCCGGAATAAAAGGACCGAAACAAGGATCCGTGATATCCCATCAGGGGTGTTCGTAGTTAACGTATCTCTCATTCGAAATTTTTAATTTTGGTAGCAATATGACCATTAGATAGCGAAATAAAACTACATAACCCTAGATACATAAATATTGTCAATAGCATAACATTCACAAAAAATATGGCCTTAACAACATTAGCAGGAAAACCTAAATTAAATTAAATTGGGTGTAAACGCCTAACCTAGTTTGTATGGAAGAAAGTGAGAGAATCGTTTTGCAGAAAATGGCATTTTGTTTTGTTTGTACATAAGAGATTTATGATTTTGTGTAGCAGTACTTAAAATATGTTCAAGTTTTGTAAAAACTGATACATAGATACCTAATTAAATTCTACATTTTGTCATGACATTTAATATTAAAGTAACTATACAGTTGAACTTTTAGCATTTCCTACTACAATCATACTCCTAAGTATGCCTATTTTCTTTTTATAAATTAATAAGGACAAAAAATCAGTAATCATTTTAGCTGATGTTAAGAGCTTGATTGAAGCTACTTCGTTCTTCTAATTAAAGAAAATATCCACCTTTTTGCTGTGCAATTGTTGTCATTTGTTTTCACCCACCTTTTTGCTGTGCAATTGTTGTCATTTGTTTTCACAAACATGATTGACAAATGAATATGTTTCTTGCAGCTTTCATCATTTGTGGTGTTTTGTAAGACTGACGCTAGGTGGGGTAAAATCTTTCTCTTTCTACGGTTATTTAGCATTAAGTTTTGAAAAATGCCATTATCTTTATTGGAAATACTCCATACTTTCTTATAAGTCTTATATCTTCCGTTTTCTCAGTTTTTATATCATGACCATGTAGGTATAATGCTTGGAATGACATTTTCGCGATTTTTCTTAAATGTTAAATAGGGTTTAGTGTCCTAGGGTAAAAAGAATGGAAATAGAGAAAGAGCAGTCTCAGAATAAAACTAATTTGTTTCATAAAATGTATATTAATTAAATGAACTGTTTGCAACAGTATCGTTTTAGTATGAGACATTACAATCTATCCCAAATACAGTAACAGCTGTTCTTTCTGTAATTAAAGTATTGATATGTATGGCTAATATTAGTATCTCTTTTAGAGATTAATTCTAAAGGCATGAAAACACAAATGATAGCAGTCTGTTTTTGCTGTTTTATAGGTGAGTGTTGGGGGAACCTCGGTACAGAATTATAAAGATGATGGTGTCAGAATTTTCTGCAAGCAGCTCCAGTGTCAGTGCCAGGAGGTAAGGTGCGTTAATTAACACTTCAGCCTAACTTCTCCTGTACAACGGAAAGCTACATAAGAAGTTAGTTAAGTGATATAAACATACTTTTGCAGCACATAACAAGTACCTTATAGGAACTGTGTTACCCTCCTCTCCCAAGGGAGAGTTACCACCTATAAGGGGTCATTGACACATTCATGATATAGATCAGCAGGATTTTTTCTTTTTTCTTTCTTTCTTTTTTAATGGAACTGGATCGAAAACAAAAATACTCTGTCTTGCTTTCTCTCACATACGCTCAAATTCAACAAGAGAAAAATAATTTTCTCTTTAGAATAATTTACCGACGTTAATTCCGTGCCTATATCGGTGTTTGGAAGGTAATAAACGAGAGCCTATGCACTTTTTATACATTTTTTATTTTATGTGTCGTTTTTATTTTCTTTGAGGCACCCATTACTGGGGGGAAATAAAAGTAACTGCCCACTTTCTCTTCGCCATACTCAATGTTGGTGGTAAGTTATCTTTAATTTAGTCATTACGTAGATATTTGTAGCCCTGTTGGGACCAAAGTTTATTTTCCTGTCCCAGGCAGTTGAGTAAAAGGCAGACCTAAATTAGTCGTTACAATCGGAACTTAATGGGAACCATAAAAAAGAAGCCGAGACACATGTATGTTTATTTTCAATGTATTTTACTATAAAAATGTCAGTCAATTAGCTCTTCGATATCGATGGGACATTTTCTCCCTTGTAATTGTAGCTTGAATATGATATGTGCTGGCCTAATGTTCCAGCTGTGTGATTTGATAGCGTGAGGGTGTAATAATGCTAGTTCATCAAAAGACCCAGTGCTTCGCCTAATGATGCATGCATGGCAACTTAATCTAAAATCAGTGTAGCCATCAATAACGCCAACTGGTGATTAACTTTGCCGGCTCGTGGTGACGAACCTCGGATATCATAGGAGTAATTGGGTAAGTGCCATACCGTGATCTCCTTGCAAACGTACCCTGAGGTACCCAGTCGTTTCAAAGTAAACGTCTCCATAGATGTCGCCTATGACAGCATGTGGTTTCTCCTTTAACGTGGCTTCATAGTTGATACAGCAATATATTATGCATCTTCTTGTGTTCTAAATTTACATATTTATCTTCCGTTAGTTGGTTTAAGTTTTCCTCATTATCCTTCCATCAAATAAAGCTATGCAATTGCCATCCCAGAACATGTTACATCCTTCCTACCTTTGGAATTTCTTCACCAAAGTTTCAACTTCATCAATGTATTTTTCAATGACTTCTCCTTAGAGGAAGACATAAATATAAGTATTATGTTGTGCCCGATAGATCATTGCGCCATCTGAATTAAGCACATTGTCACCGCTAGGGGTTTCTGGGATAGCTCCGTTAGGTTGTATTATAATATACCTTCTTTAAGATTCTAACCTCCTTTAGTCGGTTACATCATATCAGACAATGAATGAAATGGTTGAAATGTTGTTCAAATAAGCAGGGGTCCAAAGTTACCGGATATTCATATTTCAAGATAAGTTAAAACTCCGAAGAAAGAGCCTTACCCAGGTAACCTACTGCACTGGAAATTCGAACTGGATAACTCTTGAACGTGAGGCAGATACGCTACTTTCACACCACAGAGGTCGACAATTAGATATAATTTTGTAGTGAAATAATTAAGCATATATCCCTTTATTACTTGAGACCTGAATTTAGAAAATGGGTAGAGATATACATAACCAGAAAAAAACTGGTACATTATATAATATAATGTAGTTTGTGACCAAATGATATAAAATGCTATAAAATATACCTGTGATAGTAAAATATAAAACACAACTAAACTTAATGAGCAAATAGTTCAAATGTCAAAAAAATCGCATGTAGCTCACAGATAACTCATGATTAGCTGGTCACGAAAGACCATGCTCCCAATGGAGAGTGAAAATAGACACCTTGGTCTAGTCTTCATTTCGAGTGATAAAGGCAAGGTGCATGATTTTTATTTTTATTTTTTATCTTTTGCTACGTTAACTGGAATCGTGCAAATGTAAAATTATACAACAGCTCACGTGTTAGTGCATTTCGTCAGCCTGTCCGCTGGAATACCAACATTCAAAACAAAAGGTCTTGGAGATACTAAATTCATTATTCAGTCATATTTTCAGAATGAAGCATTACATTTTTCAAAATATTTCTCCAAGCCGAAACAACTCTTTTCATGCATACTTTTAGATTACTTCATTTTGTCAAAAATTATAAATGAAATTGATAAAGTACTAAAAGTTTGTTTATATTGCAATACGAATAAAGTGTTTATCTTGAATTTTCTGATACACTCCAAGATTTCAGGCGTTAAACAAAACCAACAAACTCCTGACATAAGCTATACTTGCTATTTACTTGCTATGTACTTGCAGATAAATAGAAAGTACTTTGAACAACATCTCTCAACTGAATGTTTTCACATTCCATCTGCTTTCAAGTAATGAGAGTCCAAAAACCAATTCATCTAATTTTAGGAGTATCTAAATGTAAGTCTCAAAAGTTATTACTTTTTCGGTGAAACAGATCATTATTTTTACCTCTTCTATAACGATTGAAATGTTGCAAACTTAATATCAATACGTAGCAGAAAGAGAAGAACAAGACACGATCAGTTTCTCGTTGCTACAATTAAATTTATTTGGAAAAATGTATTTTAAAAGGATCTGTATTTTTTCTCTTTTCTTTTCTGTAAGGTTTTTCTCTCTCCTTCTCTCTTTCTCTGTCTCTCATGATTTACCAGTTATGAATAAACATGCATCATTGATTGCGAATGAAGTGCACTTCAACACTATTCGACGAACATTCAGGATGAATGAATGTGTAGTGTTTAACGCCCGCTTTTACTACATACGGCACCGCAGGTGGTGACACTGATGATACATGAGATGAAGATGGAGCACCGGAGGTCCCGGAGAAAACCCGCCCCAGCGCCGTGTTGTCCACCACAAATCTCACTTTGCGGCCGCCTGGGATCGAACCCGGGCCGCCTTGGTGATAGCCAAGCGGTCTAACCACTGAGCCACAGCGCGGCCATGCATTCAGGATGACATTAGTCATGTGAAATCTTAAGACGATGGTATTTTAAACAAAACGGATTTTTTGCATCAAAAATAAGCAAATGAAAAGATGCCCCATGTAAAGATAGGTTGAAGTGTGAAATTTTCTTCAAAATCATCATGTTTTGCAAGAAAAGTAATCTTGTAAGATGCGTTTTAAGCTACACACACGCGCGCGCACGCAAAATTATTTATTTTATTCAAGTACCTCAAAGTATATATAGTGAAACCTCAACTTTCCTAATCTGTAGAATATTTGTTAAAATAACGACTATCGGATGTCTTTGCATCAGGCTTTTTTTTTTTCTACCTTTGTTTTAGTATAATTCTAGTTCAGCGATCTCATAAATCCCTTCTTCTCCTTGTTTTTCTTTACCTTCTCCTTGTTTTTCTTTACCTTCTCCTTCTTCTTCTAAACATTTTATTACCTTCAGTTTTCAGATGTGAACTTTCATTTGATTTTAAAGAGCTTTATTTTCATATTGTTCCGGTATTTGTTTGCTTCTCGCTCTTCAGTAAGGGAGAACCCTTCACAAAGCCCTTTGGTAAGAGTGAGATAGTATAATTGTCTACTTACCTTGTTTTACTGGCAAAGCAAAAGAGAAATAAACCAAACATGGTCAGGGAAACGGGACGGATGTCCTTAATTCGAATTATTCTGCTTAAACGATCTGCAGCTACATATCTGGAAAGCTCTGTTTCTGCTAACACACAATCCTTGGGTGTTCCGTAACCAAACACTATCCGCTTATCCTTCAACTGCCAGTTAGATTTGCTCATCTGATAATTTCGTTGCTTGCCAAGTCCCTTCCTTTTGCTTTCCCTCTCCCTTACCCTTCCTTGTAAATAAGGCCCGTTAATTATGGAGTGTAATTGGTACAGAGTTGGATAATGTAATGTTGTTAGGATATACAGAGAAGCTTTAGCCCCTCCCGTTCCTCTCTGTATCCTCGCCGGCGTTAAGGGAGCAAGTTGTCGAGACTGGCAAGGGTGTGGGGAGGGGGTGGTTGCTTCCGCGAGATTCTCTCGGTTTGGATCATGTCTCCGCGGGCAGTGGCGTCGGCAGGTGGGCACAAAAGGAAACTGCGTCAGTTTATTTCACTGCGCAGGTTCTGCACTGGTATGTTTCACAGAAATTGCACTTACTTAGTCCTGTTCAAGACCATCATATATATTTTTTTCTATTTGAAGTCGTCCACTGACTTTTGGAACGCAAGAATTACTGCCACAAGTTTTCAAATGACACTTTTTCTCCTCTATTTCTATTAAAATTCTGCAATATTGAGTATCATTTGATTGACTTATGCTCTTAAGTTACACCAATTCATTTGGTGTACGGAAAAAATGTAACTGAACCTCTGGTTACGCTCCATATAAGCACTATGTGTAACTGAAGTAGCTGGAGGCATTCAAAGATTGTAAACAGCTACATAATATACCTCCAGTTTAGACATTAAATAAGAAAACAATAAGTAAAAACTCAAGTATATGCTGAAGCACTTCTACAGTTTCTAGATTTCCATGCGAACCAATGACATTCCAGCTTCACATCACCCTCTGATGCTAATGATCTAGAGATGCAAAGTACAACTTCTATCAGTTTTAACCTAAAGACAAAGATGATGAACGGCTTCGAAATGTCGGTTTTGTCAAACTGGCTATAAGCCCGAAAAAATATAGATTTAAGAAAATACTAATTAAAATGATTTTGGTATAGGAGTGCAGTTGGAAGCATTTGCAATGTGGATATGAAAAACAATGCATATTTTAAGTGTGAAATGCTTACATTCGACAATTAATAATGCGATTAAGCTTTGTTTCAGAGTAGTTATGCTCAAAGTTTGAGTCAGATTTGAAAAATAATGCTGCGAAGTGTAAGTATCGTTTCCCAGCCATGGCCTGAATGTTCCAAATCTGCAACAGTTTTCAAAGCAACTCAGTTGTTTCAAGGTGAAAGTGTGTAGGGAGAATAATTTCTAAACGAAGAAAATAAATTGCTAAATGCGCAAGCTTTGAACCGCGTGTAAAGAGATTCACCGGAAGCAATTATCATATAGGGAAAAAGGTTTTCGGTCTAAAGAAGATGTTATGATAAAGGGCCACATGCACAGATGGAAACTAAAGTGCGAAGAAAGAATAATGTAGGAGTTCAAGTTCAGTGAAGTGACTGTTCTTGAGCAGAACGCTTTTAAGATGCATTTATTCAATTATGCCGAGTAAACAGCTTATAAATTTAGACATTCAACAGTACAGACTTCTCAGGACAAGAAAATTCAATAACATACTTTAATAATTTCCTGATAGCACACGCTCAATAATGCCGTTTGTAGTAAACACACAGGATCTTCCAAAGTTTAGCTTGGCAATCAATCTTTTGTATGTTCTGATTTTACAGCAGGAAAAGCTTCTAGTCAACACATCCGTCCAAGACCTGTGTGATATAAAATGTGTACTCATGGGCAAAAACTGGTTCTGTAGAAACCCATGGATTTCTAATTTCTACAGCAGGGGTTGCCATTTTTTTTTAGAACAAAACCACATTAATCATCACAGAAAGGATTTGGCGAAGCCACATATCTTTGTGGTATTAGCAAAAAAAAAAAAAAAAAAAAAAAAAAAACTACCAGACACAAGGCGCACGCTTCACATTATTCAAACACAACGTTTTAATGGATTAAAATATAGTTATATATTATAATTTAATATTTAGCAAATCATTAGTCTTTCATTCATAGTTTCACGATAGTATGATTGACAGACATCCAAAACACGCACGTGAGCGCCTGTTATTTAACATATTTTCTCTTAAGTAGCAGTTAATATCCAATAAAAAAAACTTAACTTGACTTTTACTGTTCTATACTTTACTTTTACTCTACTGTGCTGTAATTTCAGACATTTGCAGTTCTAATTTCGTGCTGCGTAACATCAAAACAGGAACTGTGTGTTCACCAGTCATACCGGGCCTACACTACGGTGCAAAATTGTATTTCATTTTTAAAACGTGTTTTTATAGATATACGAGCACAGTGGTGCGAACTTTGATATTAGTTCTCTTGAAAAATGTACGAGGAGATGGGTCATTTGGTTGACAGTTGTAAAAATCAACAAATTAAGCTCCTATTGTGTGTTCTTCATTACCTCATTGCAAGTATATCAGTTAAGAATCTCAGCCCTTAATTTTATGTAATCGTTAAAGTTCGTGATTAAATTAATCTTACACAAACTTAACATTTCTTTTCGATTATATTTTTAGTCTGTAGGCAGACTGAACAAAGGCAGCTCTTGGACAGCTTCGGCCTTCTGACGGTACTTTGGTAAACCCTGTTCTACAGCATTGAAACGTAATCTTCTTTGTAATTTGTTTTAAAAACCATTTTCATAGTCACATCAGTAGCTCGTGTACTGGACATCTTATATTGATTATATTAAAAGATAGCTTTGTCCTTTTACATCAAACGTCATTAAAATGTTAGACAGTTGATATTAGGTACTTCAGGTAGGCAACAACACAAAATTTACTAACACAATAGGATACTGTAATCTTTCTCATACTAAAACGATCATGTTGTAAACATATATGAGGGCTAAAAGAGAGAGACAGAAATACTTTAATGGAATGCTCTTAGGCTCCAAGTCAGTAAAGGAAAATCTATAGATATTACAGAGGAGGGTACCCTGACCACCTCGTTCTGGTTTGAACAGCTTGAACGGAGTTGGAGCGCATAAAATCCAAATAGAGGGGAAAATATTCTATATGATTTTTGGTTTCTTTCATAGAAACAACCAAAACTTCGATACCAGGGTTTTACTGGAAATGTACTCATTTAGAAGAACATTTAGGTATCCAAGTATGTCTCGTCAAACATTTTCAAGAAAATTCCTCCTCCTCACCCATTTCAATCTGCTCACTGCGTACAAAGTCTCGATATTGAATGCAGCACTATGTTTTACATTCATTACTGAAGTAGCAAAAATGCGCAACTAGAAACAAATTTAATTACAAAGAATTTGTTATAAAAATTCTGGATCAATAGATAGAGCAAACGAAATCTACTGATTGCTATTTTTTCTACAGCGAGAACAAAAATTTGTAAGTCATTAACATTTTCTTCAGAGTAATACAGATTTTCATACACCAAATAATACCAATACTTACTTCAAAGCAAAAAAATATCCCAAAACAGCAGTGTGCTCGAAACGCTGTCACACTGTACAAAATTATGAGTTTTTAATAAGGAGCTCAGACAGCTTAGACTTCTTTTATGGGGGGAAAGGACCATAAATAACTTAACCGTAGAATTTGTGCGGAAAATATACAAACATATACAGCCTCCTTATCAAAAATAATTCTTTCTACATCCGGACCTAATTGTAGATTTCTAGGTTATAAAAAACGGAGAGAAATATTATCTAGCAATGAAAACAGTGATGCGTATGATTATTATTGCATAAAGTATTAATTAACAAAACAATGGAACCTAATAAGGCTTTAAGTCATTATTACAAAATCGTCATAATTAGCCCGCGGGTAGCGTAGCTGGTAGTGTGTCTGCCTCACGTTCAAGAAGTCCCGAATTCGAATCTCGGTCAGGGTGAGTTATCTAGATAAGGTTTTTCTGGGGTGTTCCCTTATCCTGATGTGAAAAAAGAAGAGTGTCGGGTAACTCTAAGCTCATCTGAGCATCATTTCACCCAGTTAGCGATGTTAGCCTAATGAATAATAAATATATCTAATAATTGCCCTAATGAAGAAATACACGTCGTCATCTGCTTTAAAAGTCTTTTATGCCTCACTCTTTCAGTGGAATAAAGCAACAATACATTTTCTTAACGCATTTGTACATTCTTCGGTAAACGCAAGTCTTTAAAATGAATGTACCCTCCTTCGTACAATATTATGGATTTTTTGTGTAACTAACAAACAACTAGCTGCCTCACTAGCAGCACACATTATATCTTTTTATTCTAAAAAATTATCCATTTTGCAATTAAATTCACAATTTAAAATGCACAATCAATGTAAACGCGAAGATATTGTTGGGCACAACCTTCCTATTGTCCTAGGCACCTTATACCTTGTCAATGATTCCAGACCAACTCAGTGAAATAGTTCCAGTGAATTGTACTTAAGGTAAACCAGAAACGTCAATTTTGGCTGGGCCGTAAAAAAATACAGTACACTCCAATTCAGCGGGATCATAACAGATTTGTTGCCTTTGGAATAAATTCTTCGGGTCCCAATCATGTGCTACCACGTATATAATCACGTGTTTCTCTCCCTTATTGCATAATTTAATGCATTGCATTTACATTTTCTCCTGTGTCCATAGTAAATTATTCAATAAATGTAGTAGAATTTTACAAAATGACTATATATAAATATACACGCTATATTAATTTGGAGGAAAAGTTGAAAGGGAAGAATGAAGAAATAAACTCGGGAAAAAAAGTGAGAAAGAAATTAAACAGAGAAGAAGGAAACTGAAACGCAGAAATATAAAGTAAAGTGGTTGCTAAGAAGATGAAGAAAGAAGACAGAAATAAAAGAGAAAAAGTAAGTTATTACATTTAAACCGTACAAGGAACTCGATTATTTTATAAATGGGTATTTTAAAACTTTTACGCTCTGTTTTAAGATGGTTTACATCTTATTTAGTATTTATTGGACATTTCCCTTTAAGTGTGACTCCTGTATTTTTATTGATATATTTATACATTAATTTTACTGGAATAGATTGTTTTAATGAGATATAAATTTTTCCATGCGAAGTTTTTGTCTATCGCTTATGATTTAACAGTAATCGAGATAAACTGAGAATGAAGAGGATTTAGAAGTTATTCCCAGCGTAGGTGATAGCGTATCTGCCTCCCGTTCAAGAGGCCCCGAGTTCGAAGCTTGGTTAGGGTGAGTTATCTAGATAAGATTTGTCCGGGATTTTCCCTTATCCTGAAAGATGAATGTCAGGTAACTCTAAATCCTATGGATCCTGGGCTCATTTGTGCATCTTTTAATCCATTTCATTCATCGTCCGATACAACTAAACGCTGGTGGTCGTAAATTGCAACAACAAAATTATTAACATGTAGATTCTTAATCAAAGCTGTGTGCTATTTTACTTAAACCGCTGAGAAAAGAAACAAAGAGTAACGAAACAATTCCCAAATAAAATAGTAGATATCCTTTAAAATATTCGTGCCACCTTCTTGAAAAAAATGTAAGTAGGTATAAAGTTTAGTAGTACTTTTTATTCTGGGTTTATACTGTCCATATAATGAAACGGATAGACATATATGGAATTCTTTTTATAAAAATTGTCTTTGGATACATAGAACCTCAAGTCATACATCTCTAGAAATGTCATTACTGTATTTTTGGTTGCACCGCTATATTTACTTCACTACTATAAACAGATGTAGAGAAACTAAAATCCAGTGTTTTGTAACCTTAATCTCCCAACTGTTGCGCGAGTTTCTTTCCTACTTCGGGTGTTTGAAACTTATCTAAAAAAGACTAGATATATCTATAATGCATTGTCCATATTTTTCAAAGAAAGGTTTACAAATAAGCAAAGAAAGAAAGAAAGCTGAAGGAAGGGAATATTCGGAAAGAGTATAGCTAAAAGAATATATACTGAATGTGAAAACAGGTAGGAATGGCAGCAAAAAGAGTGATATTTATTACACAGAGGCAATAGACTGTCGACATTCATGACCTGACGGGGAATCGATCCCGGATAAGATAGCTACGCCACTGGCTCTGTGACTGCGCGTGCGAATCAAACTGAATTAGCAGAGGCAAGGTTTGGGATCCTTCAACCCCTTGTACACATATCCACCATGACGGACTGCCTTTCTACCTTGGATCTGCCCATTAACCCCTACACGCTGCTCCTTACACGCTATGAACATAACTAACCTCCCCTAGAGAGTTGAGATGGAGAGGTTAAGCCGGTAGGTCATGACTATGATTTTACCGGGGAGGCGTTTAAAACTCCAGTAATTGGAGTTTATATCTTGTTATTCTCTCCTTATATGTTGTTACTTATTTCTTCGGTTATTGCTCTAAATGTTCCTCTATGTATCATAGTATCTCACTTTATATATACGTTAATGATACTAAATCATGGAGGATAAGGCAAGCTTTTATGGGGAATAAATATAGCAGAAATTCTCCTGCATACGTGCAGATTGCTTTGTAAACCCAAACTTTTACAAACTATTCATACAAAGATTTATTCATCAGTCTGCTTCGTGTTAATCGAGACAAAGATTTACAGGAATGGCTTTATTACATATTTTGTTGTAGGTACAAAGATGTACAGCAAGCTTAAAAATATTCAATCATTTTAAGAGCTTGCCGCTATGTAATGGCTATGAAATTCCGTTACTATTACATTATCAAGAGAAATTAAAACCTAATGACTACCCGTTTGAGAAAAAATACACTTACTTATTTAAAAATTGAAAAATCCAATAATTGGGAAGGATTGATTAAGGAATGATTAATCACAAAAAACACAAATTGTGTGCTCTAATAAGATCTACGCTTTTTTGAGAGAGTTTGTCTGATTCTTACAGCTTCCCAGTTATGCCAAATTTACTGAGAATGAAGAAAACGAGGCTATTTCCGGGAAGTTGAAGATATACATTTTATTTGTCACCGTTATATGGCATTTTAATCAAAATCATTAAAACCATTTTTGAATAAATCAAAACTTTCAAATTTTCTCTACGTAAAGAATGGTTCGTAGTGGACATATTTTGAAAACTTTGTATCGAATTTTTGGAAGCCAGTGAAATTAAATACTAACTTTGTATTTAATCGACTATTCGTTTCGGAGTTACGCTGCACACACACACACACACACACACACACACACACACACACACACACACACACACACACACACACACTCATATATATACATCAATTCTCTCTCACACACAGATGTTCTCTCACATATACACATACAAGTTTCGCGCGTGCATCATTTTCTAAATTGTTTTTCATTTAGGGAGTCTCAAAACGTGAATTTCTGGTGAAATCTCTGTATCTAACTTTTGGGTGTAAAAATAAAAATGCACAATAAAATAAAGAATACATTTTCAGTAAAGAAAGGAAAATAAAAATATACCTACACAAAGAAAACAATGCAAACTATTTTTAACTCTTAGACAGCCATTTTAAGAATGCTACTAGTTTACTAATACATTTATTTATGACATTGAGGCAAAGTTTGTTTTTCAGCATTGAAATACTCGTTAATATTTACATAACTTTTACGTAAATTTTTCTAAGTTTGGGTTGGGAATTTTAAATCTCACGATCTCACAAGGAAATGATCTTTTGACCATAGAGTAATATTATCACAATATCGAAGCTATCCACGTTTTGCGTTTATCTTCAAAATATTCTGACAGTATATTTGCATTATAATTAGTTCGGACGTTCCTTACTTTGAGCCATTGAGAAAATCTGCTGCATGCTATTTCTTACTAATCCTTGACATTTTTGTCAGAAATTCTAATGATACTTTCTCTACCCGTTTTGTTGTAACATTTAGGCACTTTTTCAAGTTATTTGTTAGCATGTTAAAATTATCCGCCTTCACAGATAAAATAAAAACCTCTTGGATTACATTACACATCTGTCAGAGAATTAAAAGTTGAAAACCCTCGAGTATTAACATTTTATGCTACTCACTGGCATATTCTCCTTTAAATTTATCTTATACAATTAACATTGCTCCTTGGACTGTCCAAAAAGGATTTTATTAGACATTTCGTAGCACGTAAATTACAAATGCAGAAAGCTTAACCTATAGTAAAATTCGTTGCTATGTAATGAATTTACATTTCCTTTAATTTGCTTGTGCTCGAGAGAAAAAGAGTAGCAACTTAGCAGTTTTAAAAGTTATAAAAGTATTTTACAAATAAAACCAACGATAAATAATATCTTAATGCCAGAAAAAAAAATCTATAAGAATGAATAGAGAACTTCACAAGCTGTAACTGGACTCCGGCATCCGTCGATCCAGCACCTCGCTGAAGAATTCTATTTGATGATAATATACTTGCGTTTTGATGATGACTATTTTCCCTGTACCGGCTAGTCGGTAGAAGCATTAAACTCACTTCAGGTTATAATCACGGATGAAGAAGTTTTGGAAGATGGTCAGGAGTTTTAAATAATTTGCTGGTAATATTGTAAAATCTTGTTCGAATTTAATGATTTATGGACTTCTTGTGTTAGTTGCATCAAAATACACAGATTTCACACATACAATAATATTTTACAGCATGATCACGAGGAGTGAGTGAGTGTGTGGAGTTTAAGGGCCCGTCGACAACAAGGTCATTTGGGCCCTACTGATCACGAGGATAAACCACGGACACACATCCGAGTGCAATGGTGGATGGTAGCCAAAAAATAAAAAAAATAAACTTGTTTATTTCTCCTTGGCTACTTCATGACAGCCAAACAATTTTTAATCTCGTACTCTTATTTTAAAAAATTTTACTATTCAAACTTCGTTTAAATATGCAGCATTGGTTGAAAATAACTGTTTCAAAGCTATTAGCAGATAGTTTGGAGTATACCTACCTCTTTTCCCTTACCGAAAACCTTTGTGAACACCATTAAAAACGAAAAGTCGCTTAAATGTCAAATTTGGCATTTAAGTTTAGCTCCTGTCATAGACGTGATATGACACCAAATTAGCCTTTTGAATAGAAAATTGTTTGTTAATTTAATTTTACGAAGAATGGCTCAAACAATTTTGATTGATATTTTCATGACACATAAAATGTACCTATATTTGCGAAGTCCTCCTTATTCAAAATGAATTTTGAATAGTGTTACCTGATATACTTTAAAATAAAACAAAACGTTTATATGCAAAATATATAACACTCTTAAACATATAATTTATTTTAACTAAATGTTATAGTATCAGCCACGTTTACTATTGGTTTGAATCTGTCAATCCTTCTTGCCAAATTTTAAGATGTCATGATGTCATTCTTTCTGATGTCATGAAAAGAGTGTGCAATTTCGAGGTCAACATATATTGACCTGTTTTAAAACATCTAACCATCGACTCTTGTTTGCTTTCCACCTGGTACATACAACAAAATGTCTAAACATCTATTTCCTTATAGGTTTATTTAGATTAACGAGATGGATACTGAAAAATAAGTACTGTACTGTAGTGTAAAGTGTAGAAAAATCCTGTATAGTAGTTATGTAAAGGTAACCAATAGTCTGTAGAAAAAATTTGTATATAACAACAATTAACATTTTTCTTCTTACTTTTGTTTGCAGGAGCTCGTTAACACAACTTGTGATATGCTTTTGAAAGTTACTTCCAAGCTCTTATTGCTTAATTTAATGTCATGTCTACGTTATTTTGAATTATGTAAATTGAAGAATATATTTTGGATGAATAATATATTTGGATTTGTAGTGGATAGAGTAGGTCGTGCGGGTGCTGCAAACGAGATTTTTCTGCTTTTATTTTAACCTTCTGGTTCTGAACCCGCAAGTATTGTGAAGCATGACAAAATGAGGGTTACCTGTGCATATCCATGAATTACTTTAGAGAAGAAAAGCTACGGGAGGAAACGTTGCGCAATTTGAGATATAATTGTGTAGCTGGTGTTCAAACAACAAGAGAGTCTGCCATTATAGGCTACATTTACCCCTGGAGAGGCCGCTACCAGCAGTAACAAGATCATCCCATACAGAGAGGGACATACACGCCGTGTGCCAACGCGTTTTATAAGCAAAGAGGTCAGACTTTTAACTTGTAACGAGGCGCTGCTCTAAGCTTTTTGCTATTCAAACAAACACAAAACCTCACCCACCGGAAAAGGATCATTAAAATGAGAGGGGAATAAACGCAGGACTTCGTAATTATTTCGTTTTCTCTCTCCGTGGCTTTTATTTCCCGTAGCCATCATTTCATGTGAGCTTCTGCTCTTAAAAGAGAAGAAAGCCCCCAGAATCATTATTATACTCCAACGTTTACTGACGAGATAATTTTTCATTTAGAGGAAAAACATATTTTTGCAAAGGATGATTGTGGACCTAAAGTTTACTTAGACAAGGAGCGTTAAATGAGTCCGTTACGTTTCGCACAAAATTCTACTTTTTCAAATTTTTGAATAAATCTCTGATGGATGCCACGGACGTTTTTCGCAATATTTGTAAAAGAAACCTTTAAAACTCAGGAATTGTGAATGTGTTTAAAATTATTTCAGTAAGACTTTCTTTACACTTCGTTAGCAACTGTTTTATGTTATTCATTTATTCCTTTTAAATAAATCATTCTAAAACACATCACGCTTGAAAAATTGACCAAAATAGAATTACTTTCTGAGATATAAATGTGTTAATAATAATAATAATAATAATAATAATAATAATAATAATAATAATAATAATAATAATAATAATAATAATAATAATAATAATAATAATAATAATAATAATAATAATAATAATAATAATAATAATAATAATAATAATAATAATAATAATAATAATAATAATAATAATAATAATAATAATAATAATAATAATAATAATAATAATAATAATAATAATAATAATAATAATAATAATAATAATAATAATAATAATAATAATAATAATAATAATAATAATAATAATAATAATAATAATAATAATAATAATAATAATAATAATAATAATAATAATAATAATAATAATAATAATAATAATAATAATAATAATAATAATAATAATAATAATAATAATAATAATAATAATAATAATAATAATAATAATAATAATAATAATAATAATAATAATAATAATAATAATAATAATAATAATAATAATAATAATAATAATAATAATAATAATAATAATAATAATAATAATAATAATAATAATAATAATAATAATAATAATAATAATAATAATAATAATAATAATAATAATAATAATATACACTGACCTTAAACTAACCTTTAAGTGACATTTTTTCCGTTATTTCTTTCTTTATTTTCTCAAAAATTGCTTCATTTTTTTATTAAATTGCTATACTTCGACAATTTTACATGATTAGCAAAGCGTTTATGTTTAACATTCCTTATAGAACCTGAAAAGTCATGTTTTATATGTTTTATATGTAAGAGATAGACTAAAATTGATGACAGAATGTAGAACTCTTTAAATACACAGTTTGTGTACTATAAGTTTGTTCATAGCTTTAACCGTTTTCATACTCGAAGATTATATTCATTACTATATGAGTTTATTTCGCACGACATGCTTAGAATCTACTTCTTATTTCTTTTCCTTTTTTCCATTGATACAGCTTGTTGCTGCGAATGTTGAATGTTGTTTAACATGATGTAGCTCCCTGCTTGATCTGCATGTAATCATTACTAATCAAAAATTTAGTTTTAATAATGTAAAGTATATAGAATAACTTTATATGTGAATACTGTGATAAAATTATATCTTTGTGTGTATTGGTTATTAGTTGAAACGCTATTTAAATTGTTATAAACCAATCGCAGGAGAAAATGTGTGTTTGTAAGACAAAGAGAGAAGAGGTGTCATAAAAGTTATGTAAATAATAAATATAGTCATTTCGCTAGTAAACGAATTCATTGTTAACCAAATTAAAGTTTTGAAGCGAAATCTCAGAAATAGGTAAGTCTTTAAATTAAGAAAATATTATTCCCTGGGTCCCAAATTATGGTATAGATAACATAGGGATTATGACACATGAACAATTATTAACACCATTCTACAGCTACGTCATTGTGTGCAGTGTAGGAAACGGCTCCCAACTTATGATGTGACATCTACAATGTATTGTGCTGAAGAAAATCTGAATGTTTACACATTACAATATAAGCGAGGATCAATTCTTACAAGCTGTGTAACGAGGAGGATACATTAACTCGTCCCATTTGAAATGAACCTCAAAGAAGCAGCAATTGACAGATTAGTGTCATGATGCCACCCTGCAATGTCATCTGCAATATAAGAATAGTGAAATTTTGGAAAGGAGCGCTATTAATAAAATAGCACATCAGTTTCAAGTAATATCACCAAAAGGCCGTTGTGATGTGCGCTCGCATGCGATACAAGTTAGCTGGACACAAGGAATGAATGACGTCAGATGTATAGCACGGTCATCAAACGTGCAGAGGTCGAAAACAGCGCAAACTAGTACTCTGCGAACTAGTGAAGCATTGCCTTGCAAGTGTATGCAGACGCACTGTCAACTTGTAGTAGGTACAACGTGATTCTTTTGTTTTTCCTCTGGCAGTGAGGTGGTTCTCATTGTCAGAATATACCTGCCTGCAGTTGTTTACGTGCGCGACCGGTAGCAGTACGTCCATGAGCAGTATACCTATGGAAAAAGGCACACGCCTCCGTCCTTTAAATATCACTAACTTCATCTCGGATTTGGCATCGAGCCAAAATGCAGTATGATCAAAGCAAGTTACGTAGAAATGTTTACTTCTAGGAAGACAAATAAACTGTAGTAGTCTACGTAAAGATTATTCGGCTCAATTGCGTGAAATAAACGACGCTCCTGTACACTTACATTTTTGGCAATCGAAATGCCCAAATAAAATCTCTTTTTACTTCTAGGAAAGTAAAAGAATGAAACGAGTTTCTTCCCTACAAAAACCTCTTGTTACAGTGCAAAACAAATATAAGCATTTGCGCTTCTGTTTGTCCATGGTGGACAATAAGAATAAATGCCAGTCTACCTACTATTACGTACACATTGATGAGAATTGTTTGAATTTCACGCCGATCACGTGGTACTTTTGTCATAAGGCTTCGGCGACACAGGACGACATTCGAGAAATGCTTATCCAAAATGTAATTCCAGCTACCCAACAAGCGTTTACGGCACGTTGGAGAGGGAAAATAGTTAAAAATTTGCAGGGCAACGCAAAATCCTATTGTTCTGATCACGATGTTGAAGTTCTTGAATAGGCCAGAAATAAATAGGTGGAACATTATCCTAAAGTGATATATGTGTGTCACGATAAAGCTATGTAAATAAGACAGTAAAGTATATTCTTATAACAAATGTAATATGTATATATTTTTAGAAATTAATAAGTTAATGTAATTTACACCTTAATTTGGGATTTTATAAATGAGTGACATCTATACCATAATTTGAGACGGAGTAAGTAATAAATAACTTCTAATATAAATATATATATGGTATTAATGTGCAGAAAAACAGTTGACATAGAAAAACGGAGAAAACCCGATAATATGTGTAGGTTGTACGTATATTCGTATTCCAGGGGATAGAGCAAAGAACAGTGTACCTTACCATACGCTTGAGTAGACTTGGCGTAGTAGATATCTACCATTGCGGAATGTGCAAGACGTAGAGGCGTACAAAGGTATATATTATTACTGTCAATTATATTTAAACATTTGTGAGAAAACTAGTAAATTGTTAATCCTCACTGGAATTAGTTGCGTAGAGTAGAAACAATGATGTTATTACAGAAAATCTAAGTTTACTAATCACGAACTATAGGGAGTAATTACCTATTCCTACGTATTACTTAAAAGAAGTCTTTAAGCTAAATTTGCTAATAAAAATACATTAAGAACCATTGGTGCATCCAAAGAATCGTGCCTCATAAATTTCAACTAATCTTATTTTATTCACACAAGGAACGCGTGTGGAAGAACTTCGAGAATTCTTGAGATTTTGTTGCTCAAAGAAGCAATTTAAAGTAAGTTATAGTTATTGAGAAAGGAGAAGAATTATAATTAGTGCTGCAGATGGATCAAAATTTTAATCGACTAACCATGTTAATTTAATCGATGGATCTATCATTTCAGTTAATCGATTAAATTACGCAGCACTAATTATATTATTAATTTTAATGATTTTAAAGAACAAATTATTGTTAAAACGTGTATTTTTTTAATAACCAAGATATTTGTTTGAATTTAACTATCTCAATTTTCAGCAATCGTTTTAAATAAGCAGCGTTACCTACAAATATTACTTTACTAACTTTATTATTAATTTAGATAAAATACAATTAACCGTGAATCCCAATTCGGTTTTACTGATAGTCTGATACTATATACAACTAAAAAAAACAATAAACAAATAATGCCAATTCCACTAGCCAGTCAATTTCACAACGCGGTGGTGTGAGTCATGAGCCCAGAACTCAAAACTATGAATAAAATCCAATTCCATTTCAAAATGGCACCCAACGTGAGCATATTTGAGATAGGGAAATAAATAAATGAAATAATAAGAAAAGAACATCAGAATCTCTATATCATTTGAAGCCTGGGGATCTCCACGTCAGCGAGGGACCTGCAACACAACCCGCGATCACGAAGTAGAGAAGAAAGAAGACGTCGCTACTTCAAAACATAAGTACTAAGATTAACAATTCAAAAAGAAGTCAGAAGTTAAAGATTTATATACTGTAAGGAGGTTGTTTGTTCAATTGAATAATACAGCACATATTTAAGAAGTGGTATAGTAAAGTAAGTAAAGATTTTCTAGAAAATTCTAGGAAAATGAGTAAAGAAATGGAGCTCATAAAGAATATATGCAAAGAGGATAGGGCAAAACAAGATAATGTTAGCCAGGAAAATCTGAACATAATTTGTTGAGACAGATAAAACTGGAGATAATAAACGAACAGAAAAGGATAACTAGAGAAATCACTGAAAAGCAAGAAATGTTAGCCAGTGATGAGATAGAAATAGCTAGGGAAATGTCAAAGAAAGACGATCAGCTTGCTACTGAAATTAAAAACAATCAAAGCCAGTTAGCAGCTGATATAAGTAAGAACATAGAAGAAACTAGATCTGGGCATATTAAATTTCAACGGAGACAATTATTGAATTTAACTATAAGTTTAAGTAAAGTGTAGAATCACAATAGTTACTAAATAATGAGATGAAAAAGTTAAAAATAGAACTGTTATATCATGGCTGATACATGGCTAGCAACTATCAGAACTGAGAAGTGTGCACAAGATTTGGTTAACTGGGAAGTAAAATTGAAGAAGAAAATGATAAATCAATGTAGTAAAAGAAAAATCAAGTCACACAAATGAAAAATCAAATAAATTGCAAGAGATTCTGGATACACATGGTGTTCGGCATGTACCTAAAAAAGTACATAACCATATGAACAATGACAATGAGGTTGCATCAATAATAAAGAGAAAATTTGTAGCAATTACGTTCGTCACACATGTATGAAAAATACCCAGAAAGCACAAACACCTATAAACCACGCTTAATACACGCGCGCGCGCGCGCACACACACACACACACACACACACACACACAACCCTCACCTTTCTTACCTAGCAACTCAGCCTGCTCCATGAGTTTAATGCTAAAGATAATAATAATAATAATAATAATAATAATAATAATAATAATAATAATAATGATGATGATGATGATGATGATGATGATGATGATGATGATGATGATGATGATGATGATGATGATGATGATGATGATGATGATGATGATGATGATGATGATGATGATGATGATGATGATGATGATGATGATGATGATGATGATGATGATGATGATGATGATGATGATGATGATGATGATGATGATGATGATGATGATGATGATGATGATGATGATGATGATGATGATGATGATGATGATGATGATGATGATGATGATGATGATGATGATGATGATGATGATGATGATGATGATGATGATGATGATGATGATGATAATAATAATAATAACAATAACCCGTGGCACTACAGCCCATATAGGACTAAGGCCTGGCAACCTGACTGCCGGCCTCACGGGCACATACGCAAGGTAGAAGTGGGCGGTCATCCAGCGGATACGGGGAGGAGATGTGGTCAGCATCTCGTCACCTCCTGCCGTAAAGTTGATTTTAGGGCCGCTTACCTATTGTAAGCTCCTCAATTTCCTCACGATGCTCAGTGGGCACCGGTCTTATACCCTGGACTTGAAATCCGCACTCCCAGGGGGAGGGATCGATTTCGGGCCGCATTCCATGGCAGGGAACCAAAGTATGATGCCTTAGCCCACTATGCCACGGTGCAGGACAATGTTAATGATCGCAAGTTCAAATTTTGATGTTGAGCAGGTAGAGAATCCCTAGGAATTCTTCATAGAGTTCGAGGAGCACTTAAATATAAAAGTAATTCCATAGTAATTACGGATATACATAATCCAAAATAGGCATTACAATTTGACAGGCCAGTGGTTACCAATCACACAATCGGGAAATCAAACTTACAATATGTATGTCTAGAAATTTCTTCCGATCACGCCACTAGGAGCAATCAGTTCAAAACCAAATCAGTATTGAACTACCCAAGGATAAATAAAATGGAAGGTACTTTAATTATGGGCTAACTATTTTATACAAATAAAAAGGTCGAAAGCCTGATCTGCCTATTAGCGATTAGGAAAAATTTGTACAGCAATAAGACATTTTCCAGAAGGCACTAGTTACAAGTAAATAGTAGCTATAGATTTTTTCAGATGTGATGGAATTGCTGTGCCATAAACAAAAGAAAGGCAACGCACAGGCAATCAATGTACCCACTTATACGTGAAAATAACTGATCGCATATGATCCTCAAAATAGGAACAATAATATAGGTAATACGTATACAACAACTGAAACTCCACACAATTTTAAATCAACATTTCAAAAGGAAAGGAGGAACATAATTATCTCAAAGGAGTAGCCAACGTATTAACGACGCGAGAATAAGCAGGAATAAAACACCACAGTTGATGAGATGAGAGTGAATTCTCAGCATCTCAGGAAACAATGGGCGTGGAAATGCACAAATAAACTGCATAACACTTCAAAGAGGCCGATAAAGGAGACATTACCAAACTCCAAGAGCAAAAATTTCTGAGCGGGAACAAGAGGCAACCACGTAGTTCTTACAACTTATACAACAGAAACTATTAACAGTGACACCACAATTATAACCAGAACAGGAATGACCCCACAGAAATATTAAATAATCTCAACTCACATAGTTCCCACTCATAGAGTTCCTTATCCGTGTGCAATAGCATTTACTGGGTAGGGAACAAATGCATATGATATAACACCATATGCAGCTATCACTATTAAATTCGCCGCAAATAAAGATTGAGATAAATGACACACTTTGTAATGTAATGATAAATACCGGTGCATCAACATATGTAAACAGGATATAAAAGGTTTATAGATTTCTCGAACAGCCACTTGCAGTATCTACCGGTTTGTACTGTCTTGTACAGCAGTTGGAAAACGCAATGGCGTTTGAAATGAAATTCAAATCTGAAATTTGGCCATCAATGACTTATGTCGTATCAAATCCAGCGATGAAATACATTGCGTATCGGACGTTAGAGAGAATTACAGAAATGTTCCCAAAACAATATTCATTGGTTTTGGTAGCTCTTTGGTTAGGCGCTAGCTGATCTCAGGGTTGCAGGTTAAAACCCAGTCCAGAACGATGGTATTTAAGTGTGCTTACAGTCGTCAACCCCATGTAAGTATATTTCCTGGAATGTAAAGGGAACTGCAGAATGCAATTCTGATACTGCGGCGGACCTGATATGATTTTGGCAATTGACAGTGTCGTTAACAAGTAAAACATATATTTAACACGGTGTCACACAGCAAATTCAATAAAAATTAAATCCAATAATCGGAAGCTTAAAAAATAGTAGTAGAAGAATATATAGTATATATAAATTTTCAACAAGAACGATAGCAGAAAGAGTGCTTATAGGTATAAGAAACATATCATCTTGAAAGTGATGTATCCTTATTTTTCTAGAAACCACAACAGATAAAGAAAATACAATAACACAGTTAAATAGAACAATATTTCAGCTATATATACTGTAATGTTTCCAGATAATCACCACCATTTATCATGCACATTTGTCGACTGTGAAAAAGAGCCTGCATGCAACGCTTATAAAAATCTGATCCAACTGAGGCTAGCCAATGTCTTACAGCTGTAACAAAAGCCTCTGGGCCTGCAAAATTTTGGCTACGTACTGCATCATTTATTGGCCCAAAGAAATATAAGTCCATAGGTGCCAAATCAGGGCTGTACAGTCGATGTGTTAGGACACTCCACCCAAATTTGGTAAAAAGTTCCATGGTCGCAGAATTGGTGTGCAGCCTGGCATTGTCATACTGCAGGCGGCAGTTTATCTTCTCCTCTGGCCTGACTCTGGAAATTTGGACTTTCAGTGTCGTTTTACAGTATTCGGATTTGACGTTTGCTCCAGGTTCTAAGGTATCCAAAAGAAACACGCCTATTACAGAAGACTATGCACATCATTATTCCTGCGCACTCATTTTACATTCTCCACTACATATTGATAGTATGTAGGGAAAGTATTGCATTCCACCCAAAAGTTTAGTTCCGAGATTTGAGAAGAAATACAGCATAACAATATCTTTGTACTCGTGTGATGTAATTAGATCACGAGGATTATATAAGCAATGAACAAGCAATTATTTTCCTTCTTTTGAATTCAAATCTTTTATGACCTCTTGGGTTACGCGTGAGAGAGACACAGGCAGCGCTATGTAAACGTATTGGTCTCCACACTATGCTGCTAAAATGTCAAATGTCTCTAGGAACAGAGGGGATAGTGTGCAAAATGATAGCTCACCAGTTATAAAATAAAACACAGACACATATTCAGTCTGTAATAGGGACCTTCAAATAATATTGCTGTTTTGTTTCATTCATTGCTCAGTAAACTGCCAATCTAAAGAGTGAGGTTTTTTCTATCGAAAAAAAAGACCTCTTTAACATAAACGGAAAACATTCTAAGACTTTTTTGGTTGTTAACGCTGTTCTTGTCTATTATCATGAACTACGCACCCCACTACAAACCTGGGAACTGCATCATGACGTTCACTGCAGAACAAAATTCGTCACGCCACTGCGGTGCCTTACTGGATTTGCATTGTGCAGCTATTCTAACACATGAAGGGATATCTGCTTAATAGAAAGACGTGGCAATTGGGCCACCTGATATAATTAAGAAATTGGAAAGTTAGACTCCGGCTAAAAGCGACAATGCCATAGCTGTGACTTTTGATCTAATAATGAATTATCTGAACTATGAAACCCGGATCTTAAAGTAATAAGGGCATTGTATGTCGCCATTTTGTATGATACAAAACTTAGCCGGCAGGTGCATGTCCCGTCTCCCGGTCACGTACTGTACGACTTGACTGACAGTGATACGGCCAGTCTGCGATCTCGTACATGTATGTACGTCAAATCAAATTTTAAATCATAATAAACACAACACTTACCTTATGACAAAAAATGCTGGATATGTCGTCCATCTGCATTAGTACTTCTATGGCATGTTCTGAGGAAATTTACATTCCGAAATAGTATTAATTTATGACGTAATATTTTGTTTTAATTCTTCGAGTGTGTGGAGATCAGTACTTTATTTTTCAAGTTTCCCCGTAAATAAAAACCGCATGCCTTAAGATCAAAGAACCGAGTGGGCCACAGACCCTTAGTAATGATTCCATCCTTAAAATTCTCTGATAAAAAGAACTGTAATGACTTAACAGCTGTAGGCGAGGTGGCAAGTCCTCCTGAAAAACCAAACCGACATCCATTGTCTATCAACTTGTTCGAAACATGGTGCCAGTAGCTATAAGTATTACTTCTGTGTCTTTATGTACGATATTTATGTTACACTCATAAAAAATTATTCTGTATCCATTAATGCTCACCGTACGCCGATATTTTGATCATGCAAAGGAGTTTCGTGAACTAAATTGAGTTTGTCTGTAATAAAATATCGTTGTTTTGTGATGAGTGATGGCATACTTATGATCATGTAAACTTTTTTTTTTTTTTTTCCTCTATTGAACCATTTATTCATTATTTCCTTAAATTTTCTTATCTGTTTTCCTAATTTCACACATATTCACTATACACATAAACACCCATGCCCAAGGCGGGACTCGAACCCGCGGCCCTCTACGCGGCGGAACGCTAGAGACATACGCTACGAGACCATGGCTACGAGGGCCGGCTCATGAAGCCACGCTTCGTGAGTGAGCATCTTAATTGTGGAGCGATTGTTCTATCACTAAAGTACCTGAAATCCAGTTGCAGAAATGTACTTGATTCTGATGATCACATGGTAGCAAGTCTTGGAAAACAACCATGCATAGTTAAAACTTTAAAAGCTTTATTACTTTCCATGCTTACGTTTTTGAAATGTCAGGTTCTTGTGCAAGACGTCTAAGAGATTTTCGAGGTGACCGTTCCAAATTCCCGCCGATTTCATGTAATTTCTGCTCCCTAAGCACACGCCTTTTGCCCTTTCTTTTATTGAATATGTCAGCAAAGGAACGGTCCCTCTACTCGGAACACCCATCCCAGGAAATTCCGTTTAAAATTATCTTATAAATTCCCCTACAGCACATACGTATGATACATAAACACCCTTTATTGTGCTGTATACTGCGATCGAAATACTTTGATAAACCTTCAAGCAGAATTAAACATTTCTGAGCACCCCTATTATTTTCGTATGAACTGGACTAGAACAGAAGAAAGACTAACGCACGTGTGACGACTAGAACGAATATAGGGCGCGCAAACAGAAAAATGTAGTGGTCACACGGGACATGCGCCTGCCGGCCAAGTTCTATATCATACTTACTGTAGCTATGTTATCTCATGTTTATGTGAGATCTCCCCAAGGTTTGCCGTTAAAAATGTAAGTTAACTGGATAATTCAAATCATGTCTGTATATTGCATTACTAGCTGCTAGCTCAGTGGATAGAGTAACCAGACGGAGACCGGGAGTCCCGTGGTTCAAATCCCAACTATGACATTGTAACTTTCAGTCTTACTCTAACTTTCCAAACTTTGTCCTACACACGGCTAGTATAAAATAACAATTAATTTCAATAATTTCGATTAAGAAGTTATTAATAATTTGCTTGTTATTTATAGGTATATATATATACTAAGTAAAGAAATTACAAACCGTTGACAGTGAAATGGAAAGAGAGCAACAATGTATTCAAATAATGTATTCACGTTGTAGGAGTTAGGAGAAGAACAATATGCCTTACCATATCTTGAGTTAACTTGTACTTATAGTACACTTATGTACCAGTGCAAAAGATACAACAAGCAGACGGGTATCAACATATCTCCTACTACTATTACTACCACTACTACTGTTACTCGGGATCAAATGACCTCGTTGTCGACGGGCCCTAAAACACCACACACACTCACTCGCTCACTCACTACTGTTATTACAGCTTCTACTGCAACTGGTTTTGTTGCTAGGAAGAAATAAGTAAAACGTAATTAAAGATGCATTGAGAAAGGATAAGAAATGCACTAACTCGAAGCAACAAATTATTTCGTTATTGCTACAACCTGTATATTATTTTTAAAATAGCAAGAGTTTGATAAGGTACCTCAGTTCTCAATAGTAATTTCAAATAAATAACCCTGCAATTAAAATTCGTAAGCTTTCACGGCCGGTGTCAGTATAATATGAAGTTTTAACCGAGCTTGTGGGCCGTGGACTACTGGGCTCCTTCTTCATCTTCCCAGACGTTTCGTCTGCGGCTGCGGCAGACATCTTCAGTGGCAGTGCGATCGAAGTGTCCCGGCGGAAGTCTCAGTTGCTGTTGAGACGAATCAGGATCTGGGAAGTAAGGTGTATATCTCAGGGTGTGTTTGTTGTTGAATTAAATCCTTTTGTCCTTCTATGCTGTTTATTTTGAAACTGCATAGGTATATAGTTTCTTATTAACTACTCCCCACTTCGCTGCACACAGGAGCATAAACTGGGTTACCCTACTTTATAAAACGTTCTACACATGATCTATTAGCTTACTGGTTAATACTCACGTTTTCTCCTTCATATTTGATGTGATCATCTGGTTATTCTCTAGTCATAAAAAATGTGAAGATGTAAAAAAAATTATAATTTAGAAGTTCCACTCACCAGTACAGTGTTATAGTTTAGCGTGCGTACGAACAAACCTCCTTCCAGCACAACACAATTGATGATCTTTCCTATGACTTCCAGTTCGCTCCCGGCCTAGACAATTTTCAATGAGACGCCCATTTTCTATTTAAACCATATCTCCTTTCTAGGCATGTGATTTATTAGTTATCTTATTGGTTTGAAATCTCTCTCTACGAGATTCATTGGATCTCACAATAAATGAAAGTTCCATTTGCCTAGCTTCATTCATTAACGCGGTCTTTGCCCCTTAGATGTAAAAGGTTCTATCGTAATGATCGTGGAATGCATCCCTATTGTATTGCAAGTTTTTGAATTTTCCCTTCATATGCACAAACTCTTTTATTCAGGATTACACTTAACGGGACTCCACTTAACTATTGTATTTTGTTTCATGTTTATTTCTTACCTTTCTTTACCAGATGTCTGTAATTCAGCTTTTCTCTTCCTAACCGTCCATTTTAACTCCAACTTAATTCATATTTCATTTTCACTTATAACTAGGGCTAGTAAGTTAAGGAATTATACATTGTCTAAAAAGGACCTTTAGAAGGACCTAAAATATTCCAAAAGTACCTAAAGATTGAAAAAAAAAAAAAGGATGTAAAGACGTTTTACCAGGCTTAGTTGTAGCCATGTTTGCGGGCAGGATTTCTTTCACAAATTGTGAAAGTACAATGAAACCAACCTACCCACTCCTACCCTCTGGTCAAGATCATTACTACAATGCTGGTCAAAGTTAACGGGATATGTAATGCAATGTAATGTCAGAGGTTCTACTTCCATTAGACCTGGACCGGTAGGACCAAGGACACGGGCCTCCTTCGACCAGGGAGTTATCGAGCTGTCCCAAAAGGGCACCCGGCGTCTCCGTGGGGCTTTCCATAAGGCAAGACCTAGAGACTAAGAAGGGCCCCCCTCATCTGGTCCTGTGGACACAAGACGGGATGGAAGTGGATATGCCACGTACGCGCGCCAACTCCAAAATGGGAAGGCTACCGATATGACCTCGTTGGGGCCGCCTGGTGATCTAGCACACCTTCTACTAGCTATGCTGGCTAGTACGCGGGAGTATTAATGGCTTCCCTCAACCCCGTCTGGAGACATACCCGATCACCCACGGGTATCGGGAACCACTTCCCCCTCGAGTCCAACCCAATTCGAACAACTCCCAATCAGGGAGGAGCTCGAATGTTCGGTCCGAGGTTCCTCTAGTAACGTCAGAGGTACCATGAGTGCTAGGGGTCCGCAGCGCCCGCACCACGGCAGCAGAAGGGGATGGGATATTTAGAGAGGGTTTGCTAGGTTCTCTGTTGGTGCTAATGACTTCAATACAGTAGAAAGTGTTCTCTCACCTGTTACCTGCTGTAGCCATTCTTAGACATTCAAATTAGGAATTGGAATTTAAGCTAGACTCTGTTGAAAAGGAAAAAGATAGTCAGAAGAAGTTTAAATTGGAAGAAGAAAGCCGTTTAATGAAATAAAAATGCTAAAAAAGGATCTTTATGTAAAAAAATAGCTAAAAGGCATAAAGGACAAATAAAAATTCTAAAAGTAAACGCCTTTAAATCAAAAAGTAGCTAAGAAGGCAACAAAGGGCAAATGAAATCCTCTATTATCTGGCCTGTACTGACCCATAATTAACATATATTATGTTGGGCCTCATCTTCAGACAGTAGGGTAAAAAATAATTTTTCCTCAACTTCCTAGAACTATTTATACCTAACATACGTCACTATTATTATTTATCCCACTTCGTTAATTGTACAGGCGGATAATACTGCTTCAAGTAGCAAATGAGACTGGGTTGTTGCCCCTATTAAACTTCCGGAAGAAACAGTCAATGCAAAAGAGAAGGAAGGTCTGGCAGGTGCATCGCAGTGGGGTGCCTAGCGTTTCCAGGTTAACAGTCTTGGCCCCCTTTTGTTGTCTGCTCCTTATCCTCACGGGTTACCAGGGAAGGTCTTATCCCATCTACCGCAGATACTCACACTACCAGCCACCGCACCTAAACCCACTACCCTGCAAGATAAAAGAAACTGAAATGAGAGGGCATGGGCCTCTATATTACGACCTGAGAAACCTCGGAACTGGAATCGAACCCGATACCTGCCAGATGATTGATAACTCAGAAATTGCATTAATGGACGTTTTGAGTTCCTTCTAACCTCTGAATGAATGCAGTCCATGACGCACTGTACGTAAAGCACGCAGCGCTTGTCCACGCCCACAAACTGTATCGAACAGAAGGTTGGAGGTCGACACCTCCTTGAGCCCGAGCTGCCAACATTATTATACGTCCGCAGTGAAGGGGAAACGTCTCGTTATCTGTTAGTATGTTTCGCGTCTTTTCACGTTTCTCGTAATTGTGTTCGCCATTCAAGCGATGTCGATTTGGAGGTGGCGTTTATAACGGGTGAATTGGCGAGGTACCTCGACAATTAAACACAAGTGGCAAATGCATCCCACACACCTAGCATCCTCTCTCTCTCCATACGTGTGGGATAATGTCGCCACCTTTCATACCTTATTCAAGTATCCTGTTAACTGCTGCATAATGACGAACGACAGAAAATAACAGAAAAGTTTTCCAGTGATAGGCAGCAGAATATGTTCATACAACTTCATATTTTCTCGACAAGTTGAACCATTACCGATCGCTCGTTAAGTATGAAAATACAGCTGTAAAAGTCTAAAAGATTACTCTAAATTATTACTACTAGACTTGGAATTTTTAAGACTAAAATCCTCTAAAGTATGCATAGATTTGTGATGTCAAAGTCTTTTAAAATGTCCTATAATTTAAAAATCATGCACTATATCTATTCATTGTTAATGTTAAGCCTTTATATACTTTTTAGCCCTCACAATGCATATTCTTCTTTAAACCCCATTTCTGACGTAGGTAATTTGATTTTCAGTATATAGTGAAAACTTTCTCCAAATGCTCAAGAGTAATTTTATACCTGTTAACACAAGATTGCAAGTTGAAAAGGATATTTCCATGTGTAGAGTTGTTATTGGGCAAAATTTGAGAGCATTTAGATAGTGAGTTTATTCAGTTTTTAACCGTCAGCTAACCAGTCCTCATTGTGACTTCGCTGATGCTATCTAGTTCAACTTTTCACTTTCTTTGTGACGTAACGGTGTAACGAAGTACGCACGACGTACCTTCCTTTTTCGGATTGTTCACTATCTGGGAGTCGAACACAAGACTTCTCTAGTCTCATCTGAGGAAGCAGCACTCACTGCACATTACAACTGTCATCATAAGCTCGCTCGGAGAATAGCAGTTTTCGTCTCACCAGAAACCGCACTCACTAACCTAACCCACCTGCTTATTGATATGCTCACGAGAGCACTCGCTTAGTTGTTAGAGTACCAAAACGCTTTAGAGAGGAAGAGAAGGGGAAACATAGAAGACCGGTTATCTGGCGAAAGCGCTTCCGGTGTTTATGCTGAGCGAGAGCGTAACTTATCTCTTCAACTGCTCGACGGTGAGCTCTTGAAGCTTGAGCCCCTGAGTTATAATACCAAATATATGGAATGTTCTTCAGGTAGCACTAGTTTTGAACGTGAACTATTTATTGAAAGAACATAAAATGTTACCTAGAATCAGGATTTATTTCGGAAACTTTGCACAATATACAGCATAATTTTTCTTTACTTTAAAGAATATTCTCAAGTTTGCTATACTGTAGTTCAAGAAAGTTCTTCGAATTACGTGTTGGGTAAACCTCTATAGTGTAGGTACGTGAATTGTATAATTTAAACTGGTCTTAATGTTTTGTAATTTTAATGATATGGGTGTCTCTATAATGACGATTTTTAACTACCTTGTTACCAATATGTTAAAACAGTAATTTTTAAAATAAAAATGATATGGTACCTGTATCATTTGCGTGATGCATGTAAAAATGTAACAACATTGGAAATATACAATTATATGTATTAATTTAATGTAAGCACACAGCATGAAACAGAGTGCAAAAGTAGTATTTCAAGTTGAAACAAACTAAATGTGTAGGTATTTGCATACAAAATCAATGTCTAGTTATCACACATTCTTCGAGGAATCACCGGTGTGAAACAATGAGACTAAGCAGCAAATCGAAATTAAAGGACTTGAAAACCTGGAGAAAATTTCGACATATATCTCTAAAATATGAAGGAAAATAACTGGATAAAATTTTATTCAAAATGATTGTGAAACTACACAAATTAAAGCATATAAAATCATTGCTATGTAACACAAGCATCTGACTATGGAAACTGGCAAAGTCCAAAACGCTTTTGAATGCCGCAAAAATAATCATAAATTTAAAAGATAGCTTATATACTTAAAACAGCTTGTGCTACTCAATTGCTCAATTAAAATTTACATTCATGCACACCTCATATACCTACTAAAGAACTCATTAAAAGTGACTCCTTTATCCATATTACATTATTCAAGAGACATTTCTGCCCAGAAATAATGTCCAATTAATTTTATTAGAATTAATTTACTTACAATAGGCAAGTGTGGGTAGATATGCCGTACCTAATTAAATATAGAGTATGCCAACACTACTATAAGTGAGATGATATACATAGATTATGCATTAACTCATAGATTTATTTTAAAGGTGTTCAACATTTACAGGCGGTTTTAGTCTAGATTTGACACTCAAGAATGTAAGCATATGTTAAGTATCTTTAGTTAAGTATCTGCATTAGTTTTCAGGCATAATTTCTAAGAGTGAATCAGGTATTCAATAGTACGTGGTTTTCTTTCAAAAACCTTATCTTTAAGACACCTTTAGTAAGAAATTCATAAAGGAACGTTTCGGAGATTGTGGCCATTCAGCTGCTCCCCTTTTTCCTATTCATTTATTTTGAAATATTTCGGTTAAAATATGTTGTACTGCTCATATTTAATAAGCAGTTGAAAGTATAATTCAAATTATTTACCCATAGATAGTCATATTTTGTATACCTATGTGTTTTGCGCACCTCTGTCTAAAGTATAGAAACTGCATTCAAGTGTTTCTACCAAAAGATAGAGGAATGAACTATAAATTGGTGTGACGAACGATTGCTAAAGAATGAAATTCTTCAGCTTTCTTGAACTAAGTTCTGTCGGTTCCTTAGTTTTCAAAAACATGTAAATTACAATTTAGTCGCAGGTTTAAATGTTCTTGGCATAACAATTTTAAAATATATAGAAGTGTTGCTTTTAATTTCGCAAAACCTTCTTGATGCCTATACCTTCTAGAAAGGTGTTTAATGAAACATTCTTTTCTATTTTTTTATTTTTTTTATTTTACGTCCTCCACTTTTTTTTAATTATTGTCCTCCAACGTTAAGTCATATCGGACGATGAATGCAATGATGCTCAAATGAGTCCGGGGTCCATGGAGCTTAGAGTTACCCGACATTCGTCTATCACGATAAGGGAAAACCTCGGAAAAAACCTTATCCGGGTACCTCCCCCTAACCGAGATTCGAACTCGGGACCTCTGGAACGTGAGGCAGACATGCTACCACCATGCTACCGAGGCGGGCTGAAACATTCTTAAATAGTACACAGTTTAAATACCAAACTACCTCTTTTAAGATAATATTGAGATCAATGATGACAATTTAAGAGATTTTATTATTACGCTTGTAGCTTGTACTTTCATTGCTCTGGCTATTATGGAGATCCATTCTGCGATTTAAATGGTACCATGTCATTAAGCTTAAGGTTCAACTCAGCTTTTCTCAAATCTTTCTTCCCCTACCCTATCAATTTAATTGTTCAGAGTACCCCGCATAACACGTCATTTTTAATTTACATCCTTTAAAATATCAGGGAAACTTCAGATACGAAGGAGTTAAAAATTAGTTTGCATGCATTGTAAAGTATTAAAGTAGTTGCCATTAAATATTGACTTTAACTCATGCTGATGAAATTAAAATCCTCAATAGTATAATTATTTTATTGTACACTAATTAACTTTAGTCAGCGTCTACACTGCTATTTGTATTTATGGTTTTCAAAATTTATGGTAAATTTTAGGACTCGTGTTGATACAAAGAGCATTTTGTATTAACGCCAAAATTGTAAATTATATATTTATAAAAATACCTAGTATATAAAATTGGTTTGATATCACTCATAAAATTGTGCGCCATTTGTTTAATATCCTGCATAAATTATAAAACTTCACGTCAAATAAAAACAAAACTGGATTTTTAGTTCATTGCCTTAAACCCATTTTTATTATTTTTAAATCTCACTGCATTTTGTTTCAGAAGATTATAAGAGAAGCATCACTTTTGGAATATTGTAAAAACTTCGTTCCACAAAGTTAGAGCGGACTTTCCGTGCAGTAAAAAATTGATTTCAAAAAAGGTTTTCGGTAGACGATAATGGCCAAATTTGTACTTTTAAGTTAACTGTAAGATTTTTTTTAAAAAAAAGAGTAAACTGCAGCGTACTTTAAAATCTACAAATAATTAAAATATATTTTCAAATATTTAGAAGGAAGTGCCTTTTTGAGAGGATATACGCCTTTAGTGATTGCGGAAAATTACTTAGAACATGTTAAAAATAAAATGGAAATTGTCAATTTAAGCTGAAAGCCAAAACGTCACATGTATGAAATTTAAAGGTATTCTTTGAAATTTGTTCAGAATTTAGAGGATATGTTTTAAAAGGCTAAGTGCAATAGCCGGCGGGTGGCTGCAGCATCGCTCATTGATTCAGCGTTGAGTCCTAGGCCAAGGTTCGCTACGGCGAGAGCAAGAACCGTATTCTTCAGTTCCTTGCTCCCGTACATCCGGCCAGGGACTCACTTGACTGACTTATGACCAGCTCTCGCGTACAGACTGCACACCTCCACTTGCGCACGTGGTTGGTCCGTTTACAGGTGCTCCCCGCTCCCTGCGAAGCACAAGCTCCGCCCACTCTGCAGGGGGCCCTGCACCGAGCATTCAAGGCCGTTTCTAGGATGCACAACGCAAACACTAGAAACTGTTGAAAGAATCCTTCTCTGCACCTAAGAAGGCTTTTGGTGCCCAAAACTCTGGGTTCTGGATGCTGTTAAGGTTCTGCATGTCAATATGGGTATTTAGCAGTATTATGGGCGGGGTGCGTGATAGGAAAAATAGGTGCCGATGTGGGAGGAGCCAAGTGGTTTGCTATCTAGTTGGAGGGGAGAAACACTAGCCGAAGAGGGGAGAGATGGCCACGGCGGGGTGGATGGGTGATGATCCAGAATGAAGATGCTGCGCTGCTGAGTTCGCAGGGGAGCGAAAAGAATGGAGAAGGGAAAACCGAAGAGGGGAAGTAGAGAGAGAGAGAGAGGGGCAAACGACAGGGAGAGAATCTTTTCCGACAGTTCTTTTGGACCCTGCAGCACTCACATACACGCATGCATACGTGTGGCACGTTCACAACTACTCATCCTTTTTTTCTTCTACACCTTCGAGTGTGAGAGCGTGTGATAGTGCTGCAGCTGTCTTGTGATCTCGTAGTATCAAGTGTCAGTGAAGTTATTGACCTCTTTCCGCGTGCTCACACAGATAAACTTGGTGTCCTTCAACAGTGCAACAATGTAGGGAACTCCGGAAATAAATTCCTTCGTTACTCAAGGTCAGAGGAACTGGTCAGCTGTTTAAGAAACCGTGTGTTATCAGACTGTCAAATGGAACATCACAGGTCGTATTTGATAACGAATAAAAGACGTGATATTTTTGTGCTATAATGCTAATACATTTGTTATCCAAAGGGATGTTTTGGAAGCGGTATTAGGGGAAGTAGTGCTATGCATGTGTGTGACTAGCTCGGCCAATCACGGACACACAGAAAGGAAGAAGACATTACGAGAAGTGGCACACTTGTTCGGAACCAAGGTACGGTGCTAACGCGGTGGTTGTTGGGAGGAGCCTTGCGCACGTCAGTTGTCTCTGAAAAATGCCCCCCTCCCTCGAAGTCCTCACCTCCCTTCCCCTCCCCGTGTGATACAAGAAGAAGGGGTTGTGTGTGTGTGCGTGCGTGTGTGTGTATTGGAAGCCGCTCTTTTTTATACATACACCGTCTTGCATTATTTGTGTTTGTGTGAGTGCACATTATTTTGTTTATGAAGAGAGGGAGACAGAGACAAGGTGGTGGTGGTGGGAGTGGAGCTTCCCCTATTCTGGCCGGTCAGAGTGACACTACTGCAGTGTACGGCGTGACAAGGGGTTGTACAGACATGAACACACAATGGTTTTAACGGACGAGAGGGTGGTACACCGACCAGGGCGCTAATTCATCAAGGAACGACTTTGAAACACCACCTTGCCCGCTACTTGAAGCTCAGCGGGTCGGTTTCTCATAAGCACGTGGCTTGTACGGTAAGTTTGATCTTAGTATTTTAATTTGTTGGAGCATGTTACCTACGCCGCGAGTGTTTTGAAAAGTACTTTCTGTGCAAATTTTCGTTTCAATACGTTGAAAAAATGTGTAGTTATTTACATAAATACAAGAAATATAGTGCGAGAACTGTCAACTGCTTTGAATTTACAGTTGTTAATTTTAATGAAAATTGCAAATGTAGTGTAAATGTCAGCTTAGATAAATTTGTATGAAGCAATTTTGCTTTGTAAGCAATTCTACGTATTTCTCTAAGAAGACGTTTGTTTTAATCTATTTGTGGCAAAGAAGAAGATGACACTTCAGAAAATCGCCTGTAAACACAGCATCTTCCAGACCACATCTACAGTTGGCGTACTTGACGGGTAAATATAAATGGGAGATGGGACAGTAAACGTTTTTGCATTTGTCGAAAATGTAGGTAGAATTCGTAGAAACGTTTTGCAATTCTTAACGGGAAAGTCACGTGTGATGTAACCGGAAGTGCGGTTAATTTCTCTCCCTCAGTATGTCATGGAAGTGCTCTGCTATATTTAAAATTAGATCAGGTACTTTGTAAATTCAACCGCGTTAACTGCTAAACTTTTGCTGCACGTGTTCGGAACTACATAAGCGAGTGCGTCACTAAATTTAGGATTTATTAAAAGAGTGTACACACTTTAATATTATAAATGTCACTTACTCCTTTTCTTTTGTGTTTTGAGTTTAGACGGACAATTATTTTAAACCTTAATAAAATTCAGTTCATTTTCGCTACTTGTATTTTCCCACGCCCATTTAATCAAGAAAAGTTGCATTCTAAACTTTTTTAACTATCATTTTACTTTTAAACGCTTATTTGTAATTTGAATTTAGAATGACTGTTCGGCACCAGTCTTTGGTGGGTTCGTTATTAAAATTTGTGCTGCATATTCCATTGAGTTTTAAAATTCTTTTTTTTTTTTCATGAAATTAAGTACCTATCTATCCGGTTTAACACCTGAAAGATGTACTATTAAGTTTGTATACAACTTGATTTCCCCCCACAAATCGAAAAATTTCACCGAAAACAATGGTAAGGGACACTAAAAACTTGAAGAAAACAAATTTCTGGTTCAAGAGGTCCCGAGTTTGAATCTCGGTTATGGTGAGTTACCTGAATAAGGATTTTTCCGCGGTCTTCTATTATTCTAAATTATTAATGTCGGGTAACTCTAAGCTCTATGCACCCCGGTAGAGACCTCATTTGAGCATTTTTTACCCACTTCATTTACCGTTCGATATGACAACATTGTATTTTTATTAGCATGGCTTTGATCATAACCCAGTGTATATATGACGTTTAGCATTTATCATTCACACACATTTTTACTTTTGTAGTCGATTTTCAAAGAATACACGAGAGTTTTATTTTAGGTTTTGTAATAGTGATAATGCACTGATTGAACAAATTTCAAGCTAGATAGTAAATAATAAAATGTACCTTCCCTAATTGGAAATAAAGTCTAAATGTTTCTTTTAGAAACTGACCTTTAAATAGCAAGTACGTCTTGTTGAATCAGGGAACTTGCTATTGTTTACATGTGCTAACCTAATTTTCATAGAAATAAATATACTTAAACCAATGGATGGTTGCAGCACGACAGAATTCTGTAGTATACAATAATTTATCGTATATCGCAGCTGGTATCTTGCCAACGAATTGTTTTGATAGGACTGAATACCCTAGGATGCCGAAATACTGCTCCCCTTGTCCCGACCTTCCCCCTTTCTCTTCTGTACAGGTAGGCTTTGTGCAGCGGAATAAAAAACCGAAACATTCTTCTGGTGGTTGGAAGCACTGCCCTATAAAAAATTTAGTCCGTGCAAATTCGAAGTTGCGGAGCCTAAGAACACTTTAGTTATTTGTAAAAGTAAATATGTTATATTTAAATATGTTATATAAACATACATTCGAAACTTCACAACTAATTTATTTTTCCTATATAATAAGTTACTCCGTAGACAAAAGAATGACAATTAAAAAATGGAAGTTTTGCGCCTCTAGAAATATCGTTTGCCGATTACGTAAAATTGTTAGAAACGTAACATTTGAACAAGGTCTGTGTTTTATCCCTGTCTGTAGAAAATCGAAACAGTTATCATACAGCATTTCTGTTCTATTGGTTAACTATTTTCCAAATAGAAGTAAAGAAGGAATAAAGTGTTAGAAGTTCTACTTCCTGTCAAATTAATTACTGTGTGCCTAATCTGGTAAATTTTAAATTTGATCCATTGAAAGTATTTTAATTATTTTGCTGCATGTTTTATCATTTGTTTCGTTTGTTCAGTTGAAAGCTAGCATCTTGTTTTTGTTTTTTGTAGAGGGCTTTCTTTTTTAAATTTACAGAAAGTTCTTCCTATCTTGAACATGCTTCTTCTTTGCCATCTTCAATGTTTCTTCAAAAATTAATTGGTTAAGCCAATGACCGATTATCTCAGGAAACTGTCGTGCTAGAACTCCAAAAATGTTGTACTTGATCATGATACTAGCTTGATGATGAACGTGTATATAATAATATTGTTATAATGCTTCGAAATATTTTCTGTAAAAAAGTTAGTGGATACATATACATTTTAAAAATTATATCGCAATTGCTACACTAAATACATATATAAATGCCGACTAGTAGACGCAAATATTACTTTAAATTCATAGAATCTTTCATAAGTAGATATTTATCAATTTCAGAGAAAATGGGTCATGAACTCACGTAAATTTATGAGTAATAGTGTCTTCACAGATATATAATCTCTCTAGAACGATCTTGTTGTAAACATATGGGTGGGCAGGCAGAGAGAGACAAGGATACTTAACGTAACATTCTTAGGCCAATGGTTAGTGGAAGAAAATTTATGGGTGTTGGTTACCCGCAGAAGTAAACAATTATTTTGTGAATAATTTGTAGAACTGCTTGTACGAAAACAAATATTGTGGTGAGAACAAATCATTAAAGTATAAAACTCTTTCAATTTGAAACTCTATATATTTAGAATTTATCTAATTGTGTTTTATTAAATTTCACTGTTATTTGTCCTTAAATAGGTAAAGGCTTTTTGAATGAAATATGCTGTCACTCCATAAATTAAATAAGATATTAGGAATGTTATTGCGTAAGTGAAATCATTTAAAACGAACCAAAATGCATAATTCAACAATAAATAGCTAAGGAAGAACCTACATTGACGAAAATAAGTTTTAAAATGTGGGGTATGCACCAAAATCATGATTAATGCAGCAATTAAAAAGAAAGAAAACCAACAGTGGCTGCTGGCCTTGGGAAATACAGCCTCATCCATTACTCTACCTAGATCACTAAATTCAATAACCTTAAGGACTGCAAATGTTTATTTTAAATAAACCATCAGGATGTTAGTCATATCCATTGCAATTGCGATAAACAAATAATTCAGGAAAAATGTTATTTTCTCGTACACCTTACTGATATTCATGTTGTTTGTAACTTGCGTTTGTAGCCTTGTAAACGTAACCCTTCTTTATCTACCTTTATTTCTGTAAATACACCTCATAATATTTATTAAGACTAATGCCATCTGCATTGCTTTTTCCTGTTTACCCTTCAGTAAATGCCAAAGATTGCCCACTAGTGCAGATTTGGACAATTTAGAACCTATTAATTAGGTTACAAGTACAAATAAAGAAAGACAGCACAGAAAGACAGCACAGTTCATTCATCACTAAGGTTTTTGTGCTCTGAAAGAAAGCTGGCGCCAATCTCGATTGAAACCTTCAAATTTATCAGTCTAAGGTATCTTACTGACTGCTTGTTACTGCCAAAACGTCATGACCTTGATTGATTGCAATCTTTAATTCCGGCTCAGAATCATGTTATCTATTATTTAAGATACTAATTGAATAAGACTTCGGTTGGAGTACACAATCATTGAGACTATTTTATGAACTGCACCAATCTAGCTGTGTTTATCCATGTACATTTGCGGTGTTCGTTCCTCTCAATCTGGCAGATGTATTTACACATTTTGTTATACCAGAATCTAAGAACCTAATATTATTTCACCTTGGACAGCACTCCACGCTCCAGTTTTTAAATTACGTGCCCGATTTCTTGCTTTTCTGCACTCGGTGTCATTTTCTGGAGTTATTCGACCGCACGAAGAACGCTATGCATTATTTATATAGAAAATTAAGTATGAATGAATCCCCTATTACTAACTTTGAATGAGACTGTTTGGAGAAAAAATAATGCATCGGTAGAATTAATTCAATATTTAAGGTTTGATAACGTTTTACATTTAAACTGTGATAATCATTCTTAATTTCTTTTTACCATAATTTAAATTTGGTATATACGATTATTCAGGATCAGGGGCTGTAACTTTGACATTAGAGCAGGATTGTTAAAAACAATGTGTGTTTGTGATTCCATTTCTTCAATAATTGCTAAGGAACCTGGTGGCGCTAGATCATGCTACTAGACAAATATATTTTTGTCTATAAGTACATGTTTTAAGTGTCAATTTCACGTGTTAATAATGACCTGCAATTCAACACATCTAAACAGCAGTATGCAAATGATAAGTAAATATCCAAATAAATATCAGAGACGAGAAATTAGATATACCTCTATCTATATTACATACGTAATAACCACTATTTTAGTGTTATAATACTACTAAAAATATTACTTTACTACGCTTTACATTGTATGAGCATAAAGCTCTTTCAGTTAAAGTGTTCACTTGACCAAATAAAATATCATTTAAACTACATAAGTAAGTCTGTTAAATAGCTATACTAAGTGAAAAATATAAAAACAGGATAGGTACAGTGTTTCAATTACTACAAAATCAACATAGGGGAAAAATAATGAAATAAGAGATAAAAATAAAAAGTCGGCAACTTTAGTAATGTAGAACTATTTAGAACAATTTAATCAATATAGGATTATTAATAAATGATCACAGCATATGGGAAGCTTACTAAAGCTCATAATGAATATATCAGTCTTAAAATAATGCAATTAATTAGCTAAAGATACATTCTAAGTGTAGCTAAATGTTTATATGAATTGATATTAACCCTTGGAATAACGAAAATACTACGAAATTTGTTTGACTGTAATTGATCACTTATATACTTAAATTATTACGGCTCCCTTGTAAATATACTTCTTAATACCTCATCTCATAAATGGAGGTAATAAGTGACATGACCTTATATTTTAAAGATCGATTACTTCTTTATCTATTTGGTTATTACTGTTTCAATTCTTGTGTAGCCTCCTAATAATGTATTTACTACCTTTATTAATTATTACACGAATTCTACTTTTAACTTTAGAGTCTGCAGTAGCAATCATCCAATTGTATGTTTTTGCTGTTTTAAGACCTTTATATTCTAGAGAAGATTATTATTATTATTATTATTATTATTATTATTATTATTATTATTATTATTATTATTATTATTATTATTATTATTATTATTATTATTATTATTATTATTATTATTATTATTATTATTATTATTATTATTATTATTATTATTATTATTATTATTATTATTATTATTATTATTATTATTATTATTATTATTATTATTATTATTATTATTATTAGTAGTAGTAGTAGTAGTAGTAGTAGTAGTAGTAGTAGTAGTAGTAGTAGTAGTAGTAGTAGTAGTAGTAGTAGTAGTAGTAGTAGTAGTAGTAGTAGTAGTAGTAGTAGTAGTAGTAGTAGTAGTAGTAGTAGTAGTAGTAGTAGTAGTAGTAGTAGTAGTAGTAGTAGTAGTAGTAGTAGTAGTAGTAGTAGTAGTAGTAGTAGTAGTAGTAGTAGTAGTAGTAGTAGTAGTAGTAGTAGTAGTAGTAGTAGTAGTAGTAGTAGTAGTAGTAGTAGTAGTAGTAGTAGTAGTAGTAGTAGTAGTAGTAGTAGTAGTAGTAGTAGTAGTAGTAGTAGTAGTAGTAGTAGTAGTAGTAGTAGTAGTAGTAGTAGTAGTAGTAGTAGTAGTAGTAGTAGTAGTAGTAGTAGTAGTAGTAGTAGTAGTAGTAGTAGTAGTAGTAGTAGTAGTAGTAGTAGTAGTAGTAGTAGTAGTAGTAGTAGTAGTAGTAGTAGTAGTAGTAGTAGTAGTAGTAGTAGTAGTAGTAGTAGTAGTAGTAGTAGTAGTAGTAGTAGTAGTAGTAGTAGTAGTAGTAGTAGTAGTAGTAGTAGTAGTAGTAGTAGTAGTAGTAGTAGTAGTAGTAGTAGTAGTAGTAGTAGTAGTAGTAGTAGTAGTAGTAGTAGTAGTAGTAGTAGTAGTAGTAGTAGTAGTAGTAGTAGTAGTAGTAGTAGTAGTAGTAGTAGTAGTAGTAGTAGTAGTAGTAGTAGTAGTAGTAGTAGTAGTAGTAGTAGTAGTAGTAGTAGTAGTAGTAGTAGTAGTAGTAGTAGTAGTAGTAGTAGTAGTAGTAGTAGTAGTAGTAGTAGTAGTAGTAGTAGTAGTAGTAGTAGTAGTAGTAGTAGTAGTAGTAGTAGTAGTAGTAGTAGTAGTAGTAGTAGTAGTAGTAGTAGTAGTAGTAGTAGTAGTAGTAGTAGTAGTAGTAGTAGTAGTAGTAGTAGTAGTAGTAGTAGTAGTAGTAGTAGTAGTAGTAGTAGTAGTAGTAGTAGTAGTAGTAGTAGTAGTAGTAGTAGTAGTAGTAGTAGTAGTAGTAGTAGTAGTAGTAGTAGTAGTAGTAGTAGTAGTAGTAGTAGTAGTAGTAGTAGTAGTAGTAGTAGTAGTAGTAGTAGTAGTAGTAGTAGTAGTAGTAGTAGTAGTAGTAGTAGTAGTAGTAGTAGTAGTAGTAGTAGTAGTAGTAGTAGTAGTAGTAGTAGTAGTAGTAGTAGTAGTAGTAGTAGTAGTAGTAGTAGTAGTAGTAGTAGTAGTAGTAGTAGTAGTAGTAGTAGTAGTAGTAGTAGTAGTAGTAGTAGTAGTAGTAGTAGTAGTAGTAGTAGTAGTAGTAGTAGTAGTAGTAGTAGTAGTAGTAGTAGTAGTAGTAGTAGTAGTAGTAGTAGTAGTAGTAGTAGTAGTAGTAGTAGTAGTAGTAGTAGTAGTAGTAGTAGTAGTAGTAGTAGTAGTAGTAGTAGTAGTAGTAGTAGTAGTAGTAGTAGTAGTAGTAGTAGTAGTAGTAGTAGTAGTAGTAGTAGTAGTAGTAGTAGTAGTAGTAGTAGTAGTAGTAGTAGTAGTAGTAGTAGTAGTAGTAGTAGTAGTAGTAGTAGTAGTAGTAGTAGTAGTAGTAGTTAGTAGTAGTAGTAGTAGTAGTAGTAGTAGTAGTAGTAGTAGTAGTAGTAGTAGTAGTAGTAGTAGTAGTAGTAGTAGTAGTAGTAGTAGTAGTAGTAGTAGTAGTAGTAGTAGTAGTAGTAGTAGTAGTAGTAGTAGTAGTAGTAGTAGTAGTAGTAGTAGTAGTAGTAGTAGTAGTAGTAGTAGTAGTAGTAGTAGTAGTAGTAGTAGTAGTAGTAGTAGTAGTAGTAGTAGTAGTAGTAGTAGTAGTAGTAGTAGTAGTAGTAGTAGTAGTAGTAGTAGTAGTAGTAGTAGTAGTAGTAGTAGTAGTAGTAGTAGTAGTAGTAGTAGTAGTAGTAGTAGTAGTAGTAGTAGTAGTAGTAGTAGTAGTAGTAGTAGTAGTAGTAGTAGTAGTAGTAGTAGTAGTAGTAGTAGTAGTAGTAGTAGTAGTAGTAGTAGTAGTAGTAGTAGTAGTAGTAGTAGTAGTAGTAGTAGTAGTAGTAGTAGTAGTAGTAGTAGTAGTAGTAGTAGTAGTAGTAGTAGTAGTAGTAGTAGTAGTAGTAGTAGTAGTAGTAGTAGTAGTAGTAGTAGTAGTAGTAGTAGTAGTAGTAGTAGTAGTAGTAGTAGTAGTAGTAGTAGTAGTAGTAGTAGTAGTAGTAGTAGTAGTAGTAGTAGTAGTAGTAGTAGTAGTAGTAGTAGTAGTAGTAGTAGTAGTAGTAGTAGTAGTAGTAGTAGTAGTAGTAGTAGTAGTAGTAGTAGTAGTAGTAGTAGTAGTAGTAGTAGTAGTAGTAGTAGTAGTAGTAGTAGTAGTAGTAGTAGTAGTAGTAGTAGTAGTAGTAGTAGTAGTAGTAGTAGTAGTAGTAGTAGTAGTAGTAGTAGTAGTAGTAGTAGTAGTAGTAGTAGTAGTAGTAGTAGTAGTAGTAGTAGTAGTAGTAGTAGTAGTAGTAGTAGTAGTAGTAGTAGTAGTAGTAGTAGTAGTAGTAGTAGTAGTAGTAGTAGTAGTAGTAGTAGTAGTAGTAGTAGTAGTAGTAGTAGTAGTAGTAGTAGTAGTAGTAGTAGTAGTAGTAGTAGTAGTAGTAGTAGTAGTAGTAGTAGTAGTAGTAGTAGTAGTAGTAGTAGTAGTAGTAGTAGTAGTAGTAGTAGTAGTAGTAGTAGTAGTAGTAGTAGTAGTAGTAGTAGTAGTAGTAGTAGTAGTAGTAGTAGTAGTAGTAGTAGTAGTAGTAGTAGTAGTAGTAGTAGTAGTAGTAGTAGTAGTAGTAGTAGTAGTAGTAGTAGTAGTAGTAGTAGTAGTAGTAGTAGTAGTAGTAGTAGTAGTAGTAGTAGTAGTAGTAGTAGTAGTAGTAGTAGTAGTAGTAGTAGTAGTAGTAGTAGTAGTAGTAGTAGTAGTAGTAGTAGTAGTAGTAGTAGTAGTAGTAGTAGTAGTAGTAGTAGTAGTAGTAGTAGTAGTAGTAGTAGTAGTAGTAGTAGTAGTAGTAGTAGTAGTAGTAGTAGTAGTAGTAGTAGTAGTAGTAGTAGTAGTAGTAGTAGTAGTAGTAGTAGTAGTAGTAGTAGTAGTAGTAGTAGTAGTAGTAGTAGTAGTAGTAGTAGTAGTAGTAGTAGTAGTAGTAGTAGTAGTAGTAGTAGTAGTAGTAGTAGTAGTAGTAGTAGTAGTAGTAGTAGTAGTAGTAGTAGTAGTAGTAGTAGTAGTAGTAGTAGTAGTAGTAGTAGTAGTAGTAGTAGTAGTAGTAGTAGTAGTAGTAGTAGTAGTAGTAGTAGTAGTAGTAGTAGTAGTAGTAGTAGTAGTAGTAGTAGTAGTAGTAGTAGTAGTAGTAGTAGTAGTAGTAGTAGTAGTAGTAGTAGTAGTAGTAGTAGTAGTAGTAGTAGTAGTAGTAGTAGTAGTAGTAGTAGTAGTAGTAGTAGTAGTAGTAGTAGTAGTAGTAGTAGTAGTAGTAGTAGTAGTAGTAGTAGTAGTAGTAGTAGTAGTAGTAGTAGTAGTAGTAGTAGTAGTAGTAGTAGTAGTAGTAGTAGTAGTAGTAGTAGTAGTAGTAGTAGTAGTAGTAGTAGTAGTAGTAGTAGTAGTAGTAGTAGTAGTAGTAGT